>JAQZBX010075030.1:0-14661 GCA_029593785.1 Cabassous unicinctus
CCAGGCAAGAAGCAAATGCAGTTTGAACAAGGGAGTGGCAGTAGAAATTGAGAGAAGTATTAGTAACAAGGCAGGATAAGCAAAAAGGAGGAATCTAGGTTATCTAGGTTATCTGCTGATGTGATTACATTAGATGGGAAAGATTAGATGGGAGAGGAGCAGCTTTGCAGGATGAGATATAAAGGTTCAGGGTAGTCTGTGAGGGTTTGCTTCATCCCTGGTGTGGTGGTTTGGAACTGTATGTACCCCATACAGTTAAATCCACTCCTGAGGGTGTGCACCACTGTAAGGAGGATCTTTTGATGAGGCTACTTCAGTTAAGGTGTGACCCACCACATTCAGGATGGGGCTTACTCTTCTTACTGAAGTCCTTTACAAGAGGAATGAATACTGGGAGAGAGAGAGAAAGCCAAGGAAGCAAGAAGCTGAAAGCAGCAGAACCCGGAAAAGAGCGGAGAGCCCAGCACATGCTGCCAAGTGCCTTGTCATGTGACAGAGAAGTCCAGGATGCCAGCAGCTGGTCTTCAGGAAGAAAGCATTGTCCAGATGATGCCTTGATCTGGACATTTTTTCTCAGCCTCAAAACTGAATGCCTGTAACTAACAAATACACTTTTCATGGTATCTGCTTGGAGCAGCTTAGCAAACTAAAACACGGTTAGGCTCTTGCTGAACCTCTAGGCTAGAGGGGAACCCTCTCTTTTGCCTCCTCAGGCTTCTACACTGCCCTGTGCTGGTGGCAGTCAACCCACCTGATGAAGGCAAGCATGGGTGCTGGGTCTGCTGGCATGATCCAAGAATGGGCTTGGATAATGAGAAGGAAGGACAATCAATTCATCACAGGTGATTTCTGGAGTCACTAAGACATTGATTCCAGATACAGTTAATGTAATTAAGAGCAGATATAAAACAGGTCAGTAAAATGATTTAAGCAAAAATATGTAAACATCTTAAATATACCTTTCTTTATATAGGAGATTTTGTGAACAAATAATTTTTAAAAAGATAAACAACAAAAAAATTTTTTTTTAAATTATACTCTTTAAAAAATCATAATAATGCCACAGAAGAAGGTTATGTTCATTTGCTGCTTAAACAATGCACAAATAGGAGTTGTAGGGAATGTAACTGTCCATAGACAGAAGTTGCAATTTGAGGATGTGTCTATTTAAGGGAGTACTTTGGATTAGTTGCTGACTCACAGCACACTTCCAGGATGTGCTGGATCATCTCATGACCGATGATCTTTTGTTCTTTGTATCTATGAAATTATATTATATTGAGTATCTAATATATGATGGATATTAAGATTCAACCAGGAAACAAGCACCTAGCCACAAGGTGAGAGATACGCTGACTTGAATGAGTGAATGTTCATTTCTACACCCACATTCATCATATTTTGCACTACTACTTAACAGCTGTGTCTTTTGGCAAATTCACGATTTCTTTGAAATTCAAGTTCTTTATTCAGGAAAAAATGATTATAATAATACCTCTTTCATAGGTATTTGTGAGCATTACATGGAAATAATAAATGCAACGCACTCAGCTTGTCATTTTCAAAGTGGATAAGCTAGTAGTAGTGGTAATAACAACAATAATAGCAGCAATAATACAGTGATATTAATGCAATATTTATATTCATAGCAATGGCAGGGTCTTATTCAGTTATAGAATGTTGGTACTAAATACAATTTGTTGGAGGAAATAACCTTTGTGTGTGAAGAGCTTCCAGTTATCAGAGGCAAAATCAGATAAGTTTTTATTGGCCCACAAAACTGCTATCAATGGGAGGCCAGTATATCTATTTCCTCCTTCTTTGAAATTCAGATGTTTGACCTACCAATTCCTAACGTAGTTCTCAACTGCACACAGAAACAATGCAGAAGGAGCTCTCCAGGTTTTCAGCTATACATTTAAGTGATTGTTTGAGCCCAAGGCATCAAAGCCCAACATCACGCAATAGTCAGGTGGATATCAGTGTGTTGCCATCAGAAAAAAGTTCAAGGATATTAGTCTGCTGTGGTCATCCATCCTCTAAGATTTGATTCTAAGATAACTTTTTGTCTAATTGTCCTTCCAGTGCACTCATCTTTTTGCAGTATAGTCTTATTCAAACCATTCCATATGCCCTGAATGAATTTTCCCCACCTGAGCATTCCCAGTTGCTATCATATCCTATAACATCACAATTAAAAGCTTACTTTCTCCATAAGTACCTCCCTTTTTCTGCTTATACCCCAATCTGGAATATCTTTCCTGCTTTTTAATATCTCATGGCAATTTACCTTTAACTTCTGTCTTGCTAGAATTTTCTTTTTATTTATTTTTTTACTTTGTATTATAGATTAAGACCTTGGACTTTGGAATTTGACTCTCTAGGCTCCTCTTCTGACTTTTCATTTACCTAATATTTTAAACCTTTGTTTTCTTATAGCCTAGGGATAATAATGTCACCTATCACTTAGGATCATCAAGAGGACTCAAATGTTTTATGTAAAGCACTTCATAGGGCCCTTGGCTGATGATATTGCCCTTTTGGTGTTTGCTACTATCTCCCAACCAGACTGTAAGCCTCTTGAGGACATGACCGATGTCTGTTCCTCCTTGCATAAAACTTGGCCTATAGTCCAAATGTTATAAATATATGCTAAGCTAATGAGTAACTTATAAGAACCAAAACAACTGACGGGTACCAAGGGACATTGGCAGCAAAGGCAATATGCACATAAACCAGTATCGCTACCCCGAACACCAAAACCTGTGGTTGTGGTCTGTGTTTTTGATACTTACAGGTATCTTTCAAAGACAGTTTTAGGAAAATTCATTCATACAATCCTTATAGATCAAAGTTAGAAAAGTTCATCTTCAAAGAAAACTGAGCCAAAGGTAAGGAAGGACAAACAATGATTAGGTAGGTTTTGTTCCCTTCTTAGAGAAAAAAATGGCCATCCTAAACTGATTCCACTATTATTATAACAAATACTAACTCTGAGATCAACTCTCATTTAAGTTGCTAGGAGAAGAGTTAATGGGAGTCAATATATATAAGGACTTATAAACAAACTGAGGAAGAAAAAATGTTCAGCCAGAACATGGAGCAGAATGGCCTGAAGATGATGTTGAAGCTCTACCTTCCTACTGATGTAAGAGGTGAGATGATCATAATCCCATAATGGATTAGTCCACTCACCCTGTACTGAAGGGATATTCACCCATAGGCAGAGGGTTAACTTTTCCAGAGTCTCAGAAGATGTAATTACTAATTAGTATCCAATTGAATATACATTATGGGCAATTCACTTCATTTGGATGAGTGATTCATTCCCCAAAGTTACTTTTGTGCCCCAGGATTCACTGAAAATCAGGTCCACTCTGCCTTTAATTTTATTTCTGCTCCACCTTTTATTTTCCCAGTGCTTTCCTTCCCTAAATTAGCTATTCTTCATAGCATCCCTCAAAGGTAGAATCACTCCCAAAGAAAGACCTTTTGAAGAATGGAGGAGGAGAAATGGTTATTTTTCTTCTCCTCTTTCCCTGTCTCTTGACATGTCGATTCACTCTCAAATGATAAATGAGGAAGTGCTCGGCCTCTTTTGTCACTGAGTGTTAAGATCCATCACCCCACGTGTTGGGCTTGCAGAAGACACTGATTTCATCACAATGCACAGTGGGATATGTGGCTACCCCTGCTATTTCCTCAAGAATGCACCTTGATTGTAGCTGTCTTCACAATAAAAACAACCCAGGGTGGAGCCAAGGGTGAAGAAGATCGATTCTTAGAGAAATTAGTATGGCAACTGATTTGGGATGACAAGCAGGGCAGTGTCAGGGACAAAATGGCAGTCATTCTTCCAGCTCTGATAAGCCAGCGTGCTTGATGCCGCACACTCAATCAAAAGCTAAGCAGCAGCACTGATCTTTGAAGCTGGCTTCCTGACTGCAATGGCTCAACTCTATCAGCTTTAGAATACTTATGCATTAAGCAGAAGCATGCCTACTACCTTGACAGAGCTGGAAATCTCACATTAGAGATGGATTAAAGGACTGAAAGTTTCCCTTTATGAAGAGACATTTCCCTAACATTCTAGCCATAGAATCTCAAATTACTATGATTAGAATGATTTCCTTGTCTTATGGTGGAAATCTAAGATTCGCTAAGAGCTCAAAAGGTAACAAGTGCCATGCTGGGTGTTGGGTTATAATGTAACTTAAATGTTTGAGCTTATATTGTAACTCACAAATATATTCATTCTAGGGGACATGCAGTGGTCATAAATATTGTAGCTGCACAAAATTTTAGAGCTGTGAACATTATTGGCCATTTTAAAATTTCATAGTAAGAAACTGAGTCCAAATTTGGGAGTTTTCTTACTGGCAAACTAAAATATGAAATAACTATAGCATGAAATAAACAGCCATCAATCAAAATTTATTCTGAAGTTTTCAGATAAACATCATTGTGCCAGCTACTATAGGACCCAGATAAATTCTGTTTGCTTTCTAAAGTGTCAACAATATTGGTAGTTTCTCCAGAATTAGTAAATGCCCTAAAGCCTTTTTTGCACTTTCTCATTTAATCCTTTAAAAGAAATCATCAATGTTGACATGACTTTCACTGTTTACAGAGGAAACTGATGTTAAACATTTAAATTACTTCTCCATGGTCTTCAAGCTAGTGAATGGCTGAGAAGAGATTTTAATCCTCAAGTCCATGTTGTCAGCCCTCCACCAACAAGGGAAATGATATTGATGGAGAATTGAGCATGGGATAGGTTAAACGCTATTGTGTTTACTCCACTATAATTTATATTTACACATTATAATGAGAAATATTTAAGTGCAGCTTAGGAGAAAAATACAAAAATATTGGTTTTATAGTGTATTGAATCCTATAACTGCCGATTTTTAGCGCTGTGATTTTGGTAAGTCACAAAACTTCTCTAAAGACACAGTTCTGTTGCTAAAATAAAATTAAAGGTTATATTTTAATATACTCATTATAGTAAGTGCTTTACAGCTATCACTGTTATATATTAATATATATTTTTAAGGGGACATGATTATTTTTAAGTCAAAAATCAGATTTAGAAATTGTTCCTTAATTTGATACTTCCAAATCTCCTCAGATAGTCTTGCAAGATGAAGTGTTAAGACATTATCATAATTTTATGGCTACGGCTGTGTTTGGATTTGGGGCTGACCCAGTAAGGTCTCTGAAACCCTCTCAGTACAGGTCAGGTTATCAAGGAGGTGGCATATTTATTTTAAGTCTGGGGGAAATTTTGGTACCCATTTGAAATCTGGTGAGTAGTGTGACCTACCCCTCTGAAATTGCTTTACAGCTTTAGAAAAACGAGTTTGCTTCAGTCAGTTTACATCAGTATGTTGTGGAGCGCCTTCACTTTTCTCAGAACACCTGAAGGGCCCGTAGGAATAAATGAGGAGGGACAGCTGCTCTTACGTGTGGTACACGGAGCCTTCTTGCCTTAGCTGTTAGACAACGCAAGCAGCAGCTTGTCCTCTGTGGCCGTGTTAGGATTATGCTGTGTTATCTCTTTATTTGTGAAAGTTTAGTATTGCCAGTGAGGGGAGAAAAGAAAAACCTTGTGAAATACAAAAGTAGGATTTTAGATAATGCTAAGTTGTTTCTCAACAATATTATTTTGTGAAGTTATTCAGGAGCGTTTGCCTGGTGGTCCCTGCTCAGGAGGATTTTGCATACAAATTTACAGATGGTATGACTCTCTCGTGTGTGTGCGCGTGTGAAATGATGTTTCCCAATTACCGTCGTACCCTCTGGGTTACTGGTTACAGGAAAACAGCTGCACATGCTATCAGCCAGTTAAGGACTGGGAGAGAAAGACCCTACACAAAATGTTCTCTTTATCTTTTTAAAACAAGCAAGTAACCTAATGCTTCATTAAAAAAAAAAAAAAAAATTCTCAGGCAGGATTATTGCTGGAATCAAACAGCTTTTATATTTATATTTATATAGTTATTTAACACTCAAGGTCAAAAGATAGAGACTGAAATCATAATTATGGATCATCTAGGGGAGGCGTGAAGATGGAGTGAAAGTCGAAGTTATTTCATCGGTAAGTCCAAAGTTAAAGGGGCATCTGCACATTTTCCTATGCAATTATTTTTATGAGTAGAATAAACCCATTTTTGTAATGGAGTCATATCAATAAATAATATAATAAATTTTCCTATTGGGAAGATAACCTAGAGATGATGGAAATTTCATCTATATAAAACCAGCCTGAATAAACTGTTTCCAAACAGACTGCCAGAAAAAAAAAATCAGCTCTTCAAATTCTTTCTCCCTTTCATTCTTTCTTTCTCCCTGGTAATTCAGCTTTGTCTCTCTGACCTGACAGGTCCCCTGTGCATTTCATTATTATCAGTCAGTGATTCAGAGGGAATCTTCAGAGGTTTGCTGGTCACTAATTTAATCAGGTTTTTTTGATTACATACAGTTCCTATTTTAATTATGTCACCGTCCCTTATATTAGAGATACTGCCCAGGGAACAAGGTAGTCTGGAATGTCACTTAGTTGCCCTTTTTTTTAAACGTGTGGATCTCTCATTCCAGCTGGAAGGAAGTGAGCCACCTCCACTGTCAGCTGGAGTTCAGCAAAAACTGCAGGGCAGTCACTTCCAACTGGATGGCCTGAGTCCGTGGAACAGCAGTTAGTCAAGACCATAAAACTCTTTGCTGAGCAAGAATTCTTTGCAGGTGGAATTAGGAATAAGTCCTGCATTTTATATTTACTTGTAATACTGTTTTTACTATAAGTAAGGTCTATTGTGGTAAAGAAAATATACCTTATTTATTAAAGTTATAGTCACTTTTGGTTATTACATGTATTTTTTCAAACAATGAGTACAACTTTTAGCTACTACCATAGGGGATCAAGAGACTTGTGACATTTAAACAGGCCCCCATCTTTGAAATGATTGCAGTTGCTGTCCTAGGGGTCTTCTCAACAAGAGATATGGTGATGCTTAAGGGCTTCAATATATATTGACCCAAAACATGAATTTACAGACAAATTAGAGAGTGTTAAGAAGAATAACAGCCTGTTATTTAGGAATAAATGTCCAAAGTCAATGATTAAAATGAAATAAAACATTGATTTTTTTATGACAAAATGTCCATAGAACAAGCAGTTCAGGTCAACATTTGGACAAACTTGGGTATTTAAACATTCAAAGAGTAATAATCATGGTACTTAGTAATCAATTTGTTACTAATCTACTAAGAAAGCAAGGCTTGCCAATGTGTTTTTTATTTTTTTTCACATACAAATTATACCCAGCTGAAGAGTATTCTCTGCTGGCCATTCCTTGGCAGGTTTTCAAAGTTCCTTATTTCTCTTCCCCTCCACTTTCTGTTTCTACTGCTCAGTTTTGGGTTATAACCCTGTAGGTTAGCATCTTTCTGGGTGTGCAAAAGGTCTTCACACAAGGCAGTGCTGCTCAAAGTGTGGGCCCAGGACCAGTTGATGCAGCATCAACAGCAACTGGGAATATTCTAGAAAAGCAAATTGTCAGTTCCACCTCAGACCTACTGAACCGGAAACCTGAGGGTAGGGCACAGCAACCTGACTTAAGAAGCTCTCCAGGTATTCAGACGCACTAAAGTTTGGGAACTGCAGCCTCAAAACACAAGCAATCCTGAGGGGATCCTGAGGGGACCTGAAAGGATCCTTTATACCTCAAAGCACAGGAAAGTTGTGTTTTCACGGACCAAGTGATGGAAGGGAAGACAATGCTGGGGGCCTGCAAGAGCAAATGAATACTTTTAGACTGGAAGTTGATTCACTGAATTTGTAATTAGATGAATTCTGCAAACGTCCATGTCTTTGTCCATGCAAAGTCAGAAGGAGACCCTGAGAGCCAGGTGTCCTGCAAATCGTCGCAAGTGAACGCGAGGAGCAGAGAGGGGAAAATTTCTTTCTATCTTGAAGTTTTTTTCTCTTCGAATCCGGTGGACTTAGAGGTAGCCAACAAGGACTCTACTGGGGTGTGTATCAGGAAATTTGGGGAGCTGTCTTTAGTCCCTGTCCCAATGGAAAGAGGGAACAAACACAACAGTGGTACCTGCTTCACAGGAGGTGAAGACAGTGAAGGAAAACCAGGGCAAGAACCATGCCACTGCCTTTAGCTACTCGACAAATATTTGTAGAATAAATTATACCTGCGGTTTAAAAATGGTATCCATGCCTTAGCAGCAAGCTGTCTCTAGATCTACCTGTGACAAAAATGTGGGGCAAATAGACCAGTGATCATTGGCAAAGAATGAGGTATTCCATGGTCTACTTAAAGAACCTTTTAAAGGGAAGGGAGGATGTTAGCTTTAAACACACACACACACACGCTCACAACACACTTCTCTACTAGATATGTAACAACTAGCTGGCACTATTTTTAATTTATATAATCCGATGAAATAATTTATTATAAAAACGAGCTCTTTTAAACTTTGATAAATAAACATGAAACTGTTTTTATTTTCTTCTTTCAAGTGCCTGTCTACTAATTCTAATGGACATAAATTATATACCTCCGGGTTAAGAGCCCATTTAATCATGCTTTCCCCACTGTCTGTGGTAATAATAACACCCAGTGAAGACACTGAAACCCTTGAGTTAAAGAAATACGGCAATTAATTGACGTTCTTTGACTTAACATTGACTCTGAAGTTTCAAGTCACGTCATAATTTATGTTGTGGCAGCACCAATTTGAATCATAGACTGCTAACAGCTGTGGAGAAATGATCCTTTCACGTGGCCTGTGAGCACGAGTCCCCAGGCACGCAGGGCCATTTGCCATCTTTTTCCTGCAGGGCCTTACATAGTGATTTCCAAGCAACTGAAGCTTTCCTTCTGTGCTGCACTTGCTCCTCAAATGGGAGGAAAACACAAATGAAAGGTGACGTGTGCTTTGTTACCTATATGATGGGAATCCCAGGAACAAAACCAGTAATGTGGTTCAGGAGAAAAGGAATATGGACTTGTGATTGGGGATCCTTGAAGAGCCTACTATACAAAAATATGTAGCAGCAAGAACATGGCGTCTGGCTTCCTGACCCTGGGGAACTTTTTAGCTTCTCTGAGCCTCCACTATTTGACCTTTATAGAGAGCTGACCTCAAGAGGTTGATGTGAGATTTCAGGGAAAGAGTGCCTTCAATTAGGCAAGAAATGGATATTTTTAGCACTTCAGTATAGCGTGATGAGTCTAAAGATTGTTATCTACCAACCACACACCTAAGGGAACAGCATGTAATGACAATGTAATAAAATCCAATTAGCTCCTGAGGTGTTAATCCTTTCACAACAGGGCATTAGGTCCATAAGTATTTATTGAAAACTGACCTAAGTGTAGTGGGGCTTCTAAAAGAAGTATAAATATAGTCTCCCATCAAATAATTCAGTCTTGCTCACGAGAAGAGAAAATGAAACATTATGCAAATGAAGTGATTCAATATAGCATAAAAATAAACGCTAAAGTCTGTAGTGTAGCCTAGAAAGTCTATGGGATATTTAAGGAGAAAGAAATATTTGGAGAGAACCTTTTGCCTTTGCACCACAGGTTATTTCATATATTTATGCTAACCTGGTCCCCTAGTCCCAGAGCTAATGAAGAGTCAGCTTGCCTGTGCTCATGCTTAACCATTTGTCCAGGAAAATTTAAATTGTAATCATCAGCAGGAAATATTGACTGTGCAATGCATGAAAGTACCCTTTTGCAGCAGTTTCAGGTTTCACTGATAGAATGAAGGAAGGAAGGGACAGAGGGAGAGAAGGAAGGAGGGAAAGAAGAAGGAAGGAGAGAAGAAAGGAAGTAAGGCAGGGAGGGAGGAGAGAAGAACATATAGGAAGCGCTCAGCTCTTCCACACTTCCAACTGCTTTACCCTAAGCCCTACTTAGTAGTTGTGGACAGTGCCTGATAATTCTTTCATATCATTATATATAACTTTAAATTCACAGTTGAGTAATGGCATCGTCTTTTTGCTGCCCCTGTAAATTGTCCAGGTTTGTATAGATAATACAGAAGGCGAGAAAGAAGGGCACCAAAACACCACACCAAACTGTAAATGAAGATTAAGTGCCTTAGAAACCTCGAGGAAAGATGCAGGTTAGGGGATGGGTATCAAAAATCTCTTCTTGCAGCCAAGCCTGACCCTGGTTCCCTGAAAAGCGTTTCTCAGATTTGTTCAGGTCACAAGTGGGATGGAAATGAGCCTCTGTGCTGCTTCTTCACACATCCGGATTTAATAGACTTTTTTCCACTGATAAAAGACCACTAATGAGTTCATTTTCAAGCCATTAAATTGGCTATAATAGCTAGTTCTACTGATGATTGCAGGGAGACCTGCTGGTCACAGTGGGTTTTGTCTCCTTTGGTTAACTGTTTGCTGCCCTGATGTTGTGACATAAACAATGTGATGGAAACGACTACCTGCTGGGAAGAGGTAGCTCTCCTCTTGAGCCAGCCCTCTCTGCTTCCCTCGCTAAGTTTTCTATTCTTTATGTCTTATGCACTTACATCTTATGTACTCTTCTCACTTCTCTTGCTGCTTAGTAAAATTGTTAAATCATTCCATTTCTTATTAGGAATCTTGAGTCTCACACCAGAGTATTTAGCTTACTGTTGTTGCACAAAGGGTAGTTTAATATTCGCCATTCAGTGTGATAGGACTGCATGCCCTTTTAAATGTGTGCTTGAAAAAGAAAATTCTGAGATTTTGCCTGTAATTCTAAAAAAGTACCTAAAAAAGAAACTTCATTTGAATATATTTGCTTTCTATTGGCAGGCTAAGGTGCATGGTTGTGGCTATAAATTATATACAGGTTTGTGTGGACAGGGCACATTTTGTAGCTGAAATGAGGTTTTTACACCATGTGTCTGTAGTCGGTACCATACGTGCAATTAGAGAAGAGCCTCTCCAGGTGTCTGGTTTAAATACAGTTCTCCAGCGTTTAAAGGCAAGTAATTAATAGCAGGGCAGCTCAGCAGCCTTGGTCCTGCCCTTTTCATTATGATTTTAGCCTCCGTTTATTAAAATTTTGTTTTTAGCTCTTTAGGCAAAGGCGCCCAGAGATCTTCAAGCTTGGGCAGCCACAAGCTGAAATGGATTGCTGAATATTTTTTTATTATTACAGCCTATTTTCCTTTAAAGATTGTTTGGTTATGAGCTGCCCAACAGGTCAGAGACATTAAATTGCACAGTGATAAAATATAATATGCAGCAATTAATGACTGCGGTTTATCTTAAATCGGTCTGTGGCTGAGCTACACGATGACTATTGGTCACCTCACAGAAGCCTTGCTGGTTTTGTGTGTGAATGGGAATCAGTTTGGAGAAGAGCACCTTGTCACTGATTTCATAAATGTCCCTCTGAGGCAGAGCTGAATGAGTGTGTGGGCATCAGCTTGGTGGAGCTGTGTGCTATTGGATGGAGGCTTCATATCGGCAATCCTAAAATACGAACCCACCCAAGGGATCTCACACCTTTAATTCAGCGTGATTCTTTCTGCCACCCATGCTATAAAATAAACACTATCAGTTCATGAATTCCCCATCATTATCCACTTCTTTAAATTTCTTATTTAGTTTCACTTAGAAGAGTTTCACATATTTAATATATGCATACACGCATACGTACACATATGATACAAACATTACATTTAACACAAAAATATAGTAAAAGCCAGCAATGGTAGACAATCTTGTGGGGTAGGCCCTTGAGTTTTGGTCGTAAGAGTGGTTTTTGAATATATGAGAGAACTGGCTAATATTCTCTTTGCCAGACCACGCGGTGAGACTGACTGTCCCTCTGCTGCTCCTCTGTCTGGCTAACCCTCACCGATGCGTCCAGGCTCAGGTTTGCTTCCTCTCTTCCCTGCAGCCTATCTAAAGCACCGTGAGCAGTTGTCACCCTCTTCATCAAAACACCACATTCTGCACAAACTTCTCATGTAGAATCCATGCTGTATGTCATGATAATTTGCACATTTCCCTTTTCACCATACCATGATCAACTCCAAGACAAGGGCCGTAAATGTGCTTCATTCACCTCTACTTTCCACATCTAGTACAGTGTCTGTCACGTAAAGGGCCTTCAGAATATGTCTTTGGAAAGAAGGGAAGAAGGATACATTTGAATAATCAGGGCAGCTTTTCTGAACAAATCAAGCTGACAAGAAAATTGTCAGGATGCTGAGAGCCTGTGAAACTTCAATAATTTACTTGGGGCTTTTCAAGGGGTTAGGACAAAAAATTGTTCCTGGTTCTTGTCAACAAAACTTTCTACTGCCAGTCAAGGTTCACCCAAAATAGAAGAGACAATGCTTTTCTCTCAGAGTTCAGAGTAAGTAACCATCTTCTCATTACTTGTTTGATTCCACATTTGATCTATGAGCACATCAAAGGCAAGACCTATTTTTATTTATTTGTATCCTAGTATTTAACAAAGTCTCTAGACATATTAAGTGGTTATCAATTTGTAAATATTTCCTCCAACCTTATGATAAAGTTTCAACGATTGAAAAAAACACACACACAGAGAGAAGCGGATGTGTCTCAAACACCTGCGCACCCGCCTACCATATGGGGGGTCCCAGTTCGGGTCTTAGTGCCTCCTAAAGAAGACAAGAAGACGCAGCACCCGCTGCAACGAGCTAGATGCCACACCCACCACAATGAGCTAGACATCACATCACCACAATGAGCAGACTCCTGAACGAGCAGATGCCACAAGCCAGCAGACACCACAGCCTGCAGGGAGTGGATGTGGCTCAGGCCGTTGGGCACTCGCCTCCCATCTGGGAGGTCCCAGGTTTGGTTCCTGGTGCCTCCTGGAAAAGGAAAGCAAACAATGAGCAGACAGATGGGAGAACCATCTGGGGGACAAGGGGAGGTTAAAAAAAAAACACACAAAAAAAACTAAAGTTAAAAATAAAACACAGAAATAACCAACTATAATAAAGCCAAGCAAGAATGCTTTAAGGGTTTGCACGACTGTGCATAGAGACACACATATATGCACATGACTTCCATTAAAGAACAAATGCACCCTCATCTATAAATAAACTAGACAAGAACTATCACATTGAGGTTTAAAGAACCAAAGCCCTGATGAAGATTGGAAATGATGACTTGAACTGGGTTTAGGTTTTAAGTTTGTGAATGTGGGTTTGATATCCACTAATCATGACCTAGCATACAATAGAAAAGCTGCTCAAAGTTTTTTCTTGGTTCCCTGTAGATATTCTAAATAATAAAATAAAGTAAAATTAAATTAGGGGAGCAGATGTAGCTCAGTGGTTGAGCGCCTGCTTCCTGTGTAGGAGGTCCTGGGTTCAATCTCCAGTACCTCCTAAAAAAATAAAATTAAAATTAAACTAGAATATGAACCAATTAACTACTTCCCAGTTATGTAAATAAAGCTACCATCTTGGACTCTGATGTCCAAAGCTGCCCTCCATCTTTGGAGGCTTGCCTGGTTGGACACTAAATGCCCTTGTCAGCAATAGGATGAGTGTGTTGAATGTCAGAATTTTGATATTTACACTGATGGGAGGATTCAGGCAAGATGATCACTAGGCTTGTCTTCCATTTCCAATCTCTGCTTCATTCTGCCAAAGGGAGAGCTCCTTCAAAAAGAGATCTAATATTTTCCCTGCCTCCACAGAAGCTCCCTGTTGCCTTCAAGAGTGAAATGTCTGGCCTCCATTCCCCAACTCAAGACTTATATCCATTACCCTCTTGCATTCACTTTAGATTCCAGACAGACTAAATTACAGTCCAGTCTCTAGTTACCTCTCACACAAACCCCAATATTATCCCATCGCCTCACCTTTGTTCATTCTGTTTTCTCGGCCTGGAATGCTATTCTTTCCTCAGACCAAGGCTGCTGCCTTTGTGAAGCTATTTCTCATCCACCCAACTTAAAAGTCACCCGACTGTACCTTTTTGTTGGAACTTCTCTTTCCTAACTTATCTAGTATTTATTCATGAAATCCTGGTAAAATTAGTGATTGGAAATCTATGGTACATATCACAAAATGAATATTTGAAGGGTTTTTACAGTTCTGATCACCGGTGTGCAGTATGTGTGTATAGTTCTAACATATACTAAAAAAACATGCCAAAGAGAGGGAGAGTGGAGACGGAAATCTCTCTCCATTGGTTTGGCACAGGCAGACTAAAAGGCTGAGAAATGTCACACATCAGTTATTCTAACTAAGCCCATTTTGGAGTCCCAGAGTAAAACGACTGCATGTTAAAAGTAGTTGATCTTTTCCTTTTCTCTTTGGACCTTCAGAGTGCTGAAAGCCCATAAATCACCTTGAACTCCAGTCGCTGCTAAAAATCCGTAATACTTGGCTCCTCTTTCAGCTTACTCTCAGAACAAATAATTTAAGATGCTAAGACAGGGGCAGTATATTTGATCCAAAAGGGAAATTCAATCCTATTCCTTTGGAAATCGTCTGTCTAGATAATATTCTCTCTCCAATAATTGATTTTATCCGTCTTGCAGCTTCACTAATCAAATCCAACATCACTTGAGCTTCTCATTACCCACTATGTCAATTAAATGGAGGGTCTTACCCAGCATAAGAATTTTACTTCCATATCTC
>JAQZBX010075031.1:0-14660 GCA_029593785.1 Cabassous unicinctus
GCTCAAGCAATTGAGCTCCCACCCACCACATGGGAGGTCCCTGGTTTGGTTCCTGGTGCCTCCTGAAGAAGACAGCGAGCTAGCCTGATGGGCAGGCATGGCAAGATGATGCAACAAGATGATGCAACAAAAGACACAAGAGGAGGAATGCAATAGGAGATGCAGCAAAGCAGGGAGAGGAGGTGACTCAGGTGATTGGGCACTTCCCTCCCATGTCAGAGGTCCCGGGTTCAGTTCCCAGTGCCTCCCAAAGAAACAAGGAAGAGGAACAGATAAAGCAGTTGCAAACAACAAGGAGGTGGGGAGAAATAAACAAAATAAATCTTGAGGGAAAAAAAAAGGTGGTAAGGACTATGGTGAGAAATATGGCAAGAAAGGGAGAGAGGCAGCATCGTGGGGAACTGAATGGGGGAGAGAGACCCCGGCATGTACGGGGGAAGGACACACCAGGCTGAAAAGCAACAGCCCTCGGGAGGAGCATGCCTGGTCAGCTTGAGGAACAAGGAGGAGCAAGTGTGGAAAAAGCGACTGAGGTTGAAATGGTAAAGGTGTAGGCAGAAACAAAACAGGAACAAGAATGTGTAGTCTTATGGGCCACAGAAAGTTGTGCGAATTTAACTTCAAGTGCGAGGGGCGCCACCAAGGTTTTGAGCAGAGGAGAGAGAAGATCTAAACAATGTTTAACAACACTACTGTGCTGATATGTTGAAATCAGACCACAGGAAAGAATGGTGGGAGCAAGGGGACCAGTTAAAAGGCTGCTGCAATGATCCTAGAGAGAAAATCGTGACTGAATTGGACCAAAATGGTAGCAATGAAAAATGGTCAGATTCTAGAAATATTTTGAAGGTAGAGCCAACAGGATTTGCTGACAAATTGAGTATAGGAATACATATAAATCAAATCCAAGCAGTAAGGATGATGGCATGGCCATTTACTGAAACAAAGAAGATGACAGAATCAAGTTTTAGGGATTAAAAACTAGAGATCCATTTTGGGCATGTTAAGTTTTAGATGCCTTTTAACGGTCCCTGTTGGGATGCTGAGAAAACCATTGGCTATGAGTCAGGGGTAGAAGGGCGAGCCAGGCTGTAGCTACCTATTTAGGATGTACAGATGACATTAAAAGCCATGAGACTGAATGAGATCATTATAGGAGTGCATCTTGTTTCAGAAGAGAAGAGGTCCAATGACCTCAGGGCATGCCAATATTAAAAGATAAGGGAGTGAGGAGAAATCAGCAAAAGAGAGTCAGAAGAAGGAGGGAAAGTGGTGGGAGACAAACCAGTAAGTGTTTCCTATGATGAAGAATGTGTCTCCAGGAATAGGGAAGGAATGATTCATTGTTTCCAATGCTGCTGAAAAGTAAAATAAGAAAAGGACTAAGTACCGACCACTAGATAGAGCAATACAGGGGTCACTGATGACACTGATAAGGATAGTTGCAGTGGAGTAATGAGGACAAAAAAATCTCACTGGATTAGTGCTGAGTATCGATAGAGAGGAAGTGGAGAAAACTGGCATAGGCAACTCTTTCAAGGTGGTTTGCTGAAAAGGAGAGCAGAAAAACGGGTAGTGGTTGGAACGAGATGTGAGATCAAATGAGGATTTTTGTTTAAAAGCTGGGAGGAATTACAATATATTTGCCTGGCATTAGTAGGAAAGAGAAAGCAGAGAAGGATGTGGGAGAGTATGGATCATGAATTTCCATTCAGAATAAGAGGAATGGGCCCCCTAAATGGGCTGCCAAAACTGATGCAGCTAGAAGCAAGGAAAAGAGTTCAACCCAACCTCAGCAAGCACCAGAGTCATCCAAACCTAGGGGATTAACCCTTCAAACCCTGGAAGCTTCCAAACTGGCAGCCAGTATGTGTGACTAACACCATCAAAGAGATAATTTAGAGTACATATGTTCTTGGATGAACCACAAAAGTGTTATCTATGATTGTTTCCACAGCCATGCACTCTCCTTTATGGCCAGACCTAGCTCCCTGTCTCCAAGCTGACTGTGAGCCTGGCAAGCCACGCTGAAGCCCACAGCAGATTATTGTTCAGGCTCCAGCAGCTCTGAGGCGGTGTTCTCAGCACATTCTCAAGGACTAGAAAGGCAGGCAGTGGTATGGGAAACCTTTCTTTTTCTAGATCAAGTACGACTGCCCTTCCACAAAGAAATAACCAAGTGTGGTGCTGCAAATCTGGAAAACAAAATATGCAAATATTTGATGTATGAAGCTCAACTCATTTCCTAGTATATTAGTTAGGGTTCTCTCAGGAAACAGAATCAACAGGAGATATCTGTCAATAATCTGAGATTTTGTAAGAGTCTCTCAAGCGACCGTGGGGATGCACACATCCAGGTTCCGCAGGCAGGCTGCAGGCCAGGGGCTCTGACGAAAGTCCGATGAAAGGTCCTTGATGAGTTTCTGGGAGAAGTTGGCTGTCCAAAGACGAGCTGGGAAATTCTCTCTGAATGTTGAAATCACTTCCCCTTTTAAGGCATTCAACTGATTGGATAAAAGCGTCACCCATTGTTGATGCAATCTCCCTGATTGATGCAGATGTAATCAGCCATCCACGCAGTAAACTCACTGGTGATTGAAGTCCATAAATGCTCTTGTATTACAATTAGCCCAGTGCTTGCTGGACCTAACACCTGGACACAATTACCTAGCCGAGTTGACACATTAGCTTAACTATCATACCTAGCAACATTTCTGGGGTCCTTGTTTTAATTTCCTGGGCTGCTCAAGCAAAGACCGTGACCTGGGTTGGGTTAATAGGAATTTATTTGCTCTCAGTTTTGAGGCTAAAAAAATGTCTGAATCAAGGCGTCACTGAGGCAATGCTTTCTTCCCAAGGACTGGCATTCTGGGGCTGGCTGCCAATGATCCTTGGCTCCTCTGTCACATGGCAAGGCACATGGTGGCATCTCCTGGTCTCTCCCTTCTCTGCTAGGCTCCACTGATGTTCAGCTTCTTGCGTCCTGTGGCTTTCTCTCTGTCTGCCTGGATTTCACTTCACTTATAAAGGACTCCAGTAATAGGATTAAGACCCATCCTGATTGAGGTGGAAACCTCATCAAAAGGTCCTATGTACAATGGGTTCATACCCACAGGATCACATTAAATTTAAGAACCCCTTTTTCTGGGCACAGACAGCTCCAAATCGTCACAGTCCTCATAGGCATATGACAGAATTTTAGATGGTATATGTTTGTTTTAGTTTAAAAAAGGTCCTTGTCTTCATGCAACTCCAGATCAGAGGGGTAGGAGAAGGAAAGCAGGCAAGAGAGGCTAGCACATGCTAAACCAACAGAGTGATAAGAATGAGCATGTTAAATCACAGAATGCATAAATTCATTCATTTATTTATGTGCTGCCTTGTTTCAGGGAAGATTTAAGATGGTGAAATGCATAAATAAGTCAGCACTGTATCGCTAAAGGACAGGAGATTCAGGGAGCAGATTCAGGTACTGATTGATTCTAAAGCTCAATGCATGTCCCTTAATCACTGTGATGCAGTTTCCTCATCTCTAAACACGGGATAGAGCCAGATGATCTCTCAAGGTGTCCTCTGCCTCAACACTTCTTTGATTTCATAATTCATCTTATTTCCCAAAAGGCATTTCTCAGATCAGGAGTGACATTTTGCAGTGACGATGACATCTATATCACAGACAACTAATTTGCTCTGTGGCCTTTCTGTGCCTCAAAAGTGGCTCCAAACTCAGGCCACTCTAACAAATGCCACAGCCCCCAATTCCACAACCATTCCAACAAAGTCAGTTCACAGCAGACACACTTCTGGAACAGGTGCCCCCAGGAGGCACTGGAACAGCTCTTTCCAAATCAGCCAGATTTAAGAGGCAGAGAAGGCAGGGCAATGGTCACAGAAGTCGGCTGACCACAAATACAACAAGGAATCTCATGGAATCAACCTTCATTTAGAGAGCAGAGATTGGTTCTTGACAAACACCACAGCTGCTGGTTGAAGTTTAAAGGGGAGAAACCAGTGGGACCACTTAGAGAGTAATGGAAGAATATGGAAAGGTGAGGGGGGACCTTGAGCAATCAGGGAAAATATGAAATAGGAGAAGAATCGAATGGTTTGAAGTTTTCCTCATTTCCGCAAACATCTCTATTAACAGTGGCATTTCTGATTCAAACAGCAAGGTGGGAAACCCAGCTCCAAAATAACAGCTAAATACGGCTGAAGTAAAAAATAGACTGTACACTGGGTAGAAACAGAAAGTTAAAAAGGACCCACTGTGCACGTGAACAAGTTTCTCAACTGCCCCGTATATTTCCTAACTTAGATATCACAGCAGGTTTTCACTCCAAATCACCTAAGTATGTAGATTTTTAAACACCGCTTAAACGATCTCCTTCCAAAAGAATTAAATTGCCTTTATAGCCTATTCCTCTATTAAAAATTAATGAATTTACTAGCTCCTAGGATGGAGACCTTCATTTGTTTTACAGTGAAAAAAGCTTTCTCTGCATTCTTCAAGGCTGTGATTGTTTTTATTCTTCAGTTCCTCTCATTAAAAATAAATACCTCCATTCTGTAAGACACACCTGCAAAGCACTTAAAACACGCATTTGAACAATAGGAAACCTATTTTGGTCTCCCCACAAAAGAATCTACTGTTTAAAGTGCTTCTGCAGTGGGAAAAGTACTTTTCTTCTGTACCCAGGCCCCATTCAGGGTGGTGAAGGACCATAATTGAAGGTTTACAACTAATCAGTATTTACAGAGCAAGCTCTAAAGGCAACTTCTTAAAGCTGAAGGTCTGAGCTGTAATCAGAATTCACATATTGTCTTTCACTCAAGAGGGAGTCATGAGCCAACCTGAAGTCACAGTTTGATTCATTGACTACTTCCGGCCACACCACCAGGAGTGGCATTTCTCTAACCGATGCCACAAGCCTTAATAGCAAAAGGCAAATGCGTTTTTAGTATGTAAGCAAAAGATGGCTGGCCAAAGCTAGAGGTTTTCCTTCCATGCTATCACCATAGTAAAATGTTTATCACTGGGCACTAAGTACTTTATATAAGTCTTATTAATACTAGGGAAATATGAGGCTTTCAAAACGATCTAGTTAGCAGAGACTATTACTAAGTCAAGTCTGATCATTCGGGGAAACAGTTACATCAAAAACAAGTTCTATATGGGAATAACACAATCCGTTCCACTCAGTTATTATTTGCTGGACATAAGGGACTGTGTGAACAAAGGAAGTAAGTTCCCTCCATGTGTTACTCCCTCCAAGTTATTTCTAGGATACTGCACTCATTTCCATTACTCACCACTAGATTACCCAGCATGAGATTTAGAATATCCAAAAACACTCACTGACCCTGTGATAGGTAGTGATTGCCTGCCTAGAAGTCAATCAAATAGACTTGAACCTGAATTTTCCAATCCATAGATACTGCATACTGAATCTCTGCAGTGAGTCATGTGCTAGGATGACAAAGCAGCACCATCAATGTGTGTCCCCACTGCCAAAGCTGGGGAGAGTTTCACATTAGGAATCGTCTCTGATCTAAAGCCTGGGGCCAACAGAAAAGGGAAGGCAGTCAGTCTCCAAGGACTGTCGTCAAGCAGCGGTTTTTGCCAACACTTTCAACATGGGGGAGAACATTAGCAGTGGCACTCAAGACTGCTGCCAAGCTATTTACCCACTGCCTGCCATCCTACCCATCAAACCCCATTATCCTGTGAGGGGCAGAGAAGCCAGGTGGAACAGTCTAGAAAAGAAAACATAGACTCCTCCAAATAAACCTCACTGCCCATCTCCACCCTCTACTGCCTCAAACACATACACAAAAATGCGTAAGTGACTAAAGAGAATTTGTCTCAATTTGGGTACTGCATTAAAAATATATGAATGCTACTTCTTAGGACATGAAACACTGAACACGCATGACAGAACCGGACACCAGATGCTTCTGCCAGAACGACTGTTTTTTCCTAAGCATAAATGGAATAATTACTAATTTGGCTAAGACAGATTATTTCATAAAAAGAGAGACCTACGTGCCTGTCCCCAGATGTCACACAGATGACCAAACAGCCACATGAGTGCACCCTTAAAATGATCTGCACTGGAGCTGCAAAAGCATGGGATGGCCGTCTGAACAGAACATGTTCTGCATGTAACAATCTGTAACGTACATTACTTGTGCCCAATGTCTTAACTCTTTCACATACCTACACACATAAAAGCTTGCATAGCATATTCAATTTACTTCCATTCTAGAATGTCCAACAATTTGACAAATAATAATAATAATAATAATGTGCGTTAATAGATATCGTTCATTGGGGAATGAACAATAGACCAGTAGATGTACCGGTTTTCTAGTATAGACTTATTGTGATTCTAACAATGGAGGAACTTTTATCATGGATGTGGAGGCAGTGGCCACTGGAGGTTCCTAGTGGAGGGAGAGGGAAAACAATTTCAGGACTTGGGAACTGGACACTGCAATGACAGATACAAGCCATTATATATCTTGTCATAACTTACAAAATTGTGCAGAAGACAGTGTAAACTACAATGTAAACTATAATCCACGCTTAGTAGCAATGCTCTAAAATGTGTTCATCAATTGTAACAAATGTACCACACTAATGAAGGATGTTCTTAATGTGGGAAAATGTGGGAGGGGTTGTGAGCGGGGCATATGGGAATCCCTTATGTTTTTTATGCAACATTTATGCAATCTAAGTATCTTTTTTAAAAAATAAAAAGTATATTTTTAAAATTAATTAAATTAAATTAAATTTTAAAAAATAGATAACAGCTTGATCTTAGTAAAAATCAGATGCATATACAAGTGTGTGTATAACTAGAAAAACAGACTGGGTATGTTTTCAGAAGTTATAATCTTAGCTGAGCAGATGAAACTTATAAAAGCCTGCATGACTATCTTAAATACTCTGCATTCTCTCATTCCTCTCCTTCTAAAAATGTAAAAAATCGGTCTTCGGTCCTTAACAGGCAAGCCCAACTTTTCTGAACACTGCCAAACTCATGTCCAAGAGATAACTGCTGACTTGCAAGTCCACTGCCCTCCTGTGTTTCTGCCCTCCTCCCATTCCTACTGTATAAAGGAACCAAGAAAATAAAACCTATAATGCCATTTTCCTAATAGCTCTGTCACCCACGAGCTATGAGCATCTAACTCCAATCAGGATGAAAACTTCTCTGCCTGATGTCCTCAAGGTGAGCGACCCTACCTTTCGCTATATTTCAGCAATTCAATTCCACTCGGAAGATATTTATATAGAGCACTGCACTCAGCTCTGGGGAAACAAAGATGCATCAGCCATTCTCAGCCTTCTGCCATTCAGGACAATGTTTTGAATGTCAGAAGCATGTGCAAAGTGTAAGGAGGAAGAACCACAAAGTCCTCCTAGCACTCAGCCTCTGCAAAGTTCATCTTAAAAAAAATCCAACTCAGGATGTGCTCACCTACAATGTGCCTAAGACTGACAAATGAATACAACATGCAAGAACCCTAGGGTGGGATGGGCCATTCCAAGAGCCCTCGCTACCTCCCACCCCCAGCCATACTCGGTCCTGTGCTCCGCCAAAGGACTTTTCCACACTCTAAGCTCTCAACACATGATATTGTCATTCAGACCCCCTTATGTTTCTTTACCTTAAAATTTAAGAAATGCATCTTTAGAACTGATAGAAAGGCCAGTCGCATTAATGGTATTAGCTATCCATCCAGCCCTGTTACACATGGAATTGTAACCCCAGACAAGATGTGTTGAAGTCCTAAGCCCTGGTCCTGTGAATGTGAACTTACCTGTAAACAGGATCTAAAAGATGTTATTAGTTAAGACGAGGCCAAATTGGCCCAAATCCAATGACTGGTGACTTAAAAGGAGAGGAAATTTGGACACAGAGAGAGAAAAAGAGAGACAGCCATGCGATGCAGTTATGCCACACAAGCCACGAAATGCCATGGAATTCCACTACCGACCAGAAGCCTGGAGAGGGACAGAACAAATCCTCCCCTTTAAGAGGAAGCATGGTCCTGAAAACACCTTGATTTTGGGCTTCTAGCCTCCAGAACCATGAAATAATAAATTTCTGTTGTTTAAACCAACTCATCTGCTGTACTTTGCTATAGCAGCTGTGACAAAGACTGACCCAAAGCTTCTTTTCCACCATTGTTTTCCTCCCTTCTCGACCTCCATACTGCATCCAAATGGAGTCACTCCCTGTAGTTCACACAGACCTTATGCTTTCTCACTTCCATGTCTTTGATACTCTGGATCCACTGCCAGTAATACCTTACTTCCATCCTTTAAAGTCAACTCAAATATCACCTCCTTCACCACCCTCCCAATGGAAATATACTTCATCTGCAACTAACTTTCTTATTGGCTCATTTATTCACCACACATTTATTAAGAATCTATTCTATGTTGGATGCTGTGCTTGGTACTGGGGAGACAGAGATAAATGAATAAGATATGTGTCAAGTCCTCGGGAAACTCTCAGAGACATGTAAATGCAGAAATGCAATATAAAGGGATAAAAGATTTAATGAGAGAGAAGAGACATGCAAATACTGAAATGCAATATAAAGGAATAAGATGTTTAATGAGAGAGAAGTCCCAAGAATTCTGGGGATATAAAAGAAAGAATATCACCTGCTTGGGTGGGTCCACAATGGCAAAGGAGAGGTAACTGTCTTATCACCCCTTCCATACCTTAATCTACCTGAGGATAAGGTCAAAGTCAGGTTCATATCCCTCAAGATTCAACAGATGAATAAAAAGTCTGTAAAATAAAGGAACGAATGTGCAAATGAATAAATGGCATACCAAATTCACCTTGTGGCTCTAGCTTTATGCACAGGCCACTTTAATGAAAGGACAAAGACATGTGATTCCAATCTCACTGAGAAGGGACAGAAGAAGCAGATTGCGTAGCTGTTCTTGAACTGAGGTGAAACCCAAAGCCTATTCAAGTGAATAGGCCTTCATTAACTGTAAAAAGCTGCAAAAGAAACTGAATTCAACTCTTTGGGCATTAACTGAACTGCTGGCAAAAAGTCTCTGAAATCCAAACCCCGAAAACTAATGAGTAGAGAACCTAGGAGGTGTAACAGAGCCAGTGTCCTGATGGAACCAGGCTTACCTGTCACAGCACTAGGATGCTTCAAAAAATGATTTAAGGTTTAATTCTCAAGGTGGCAGTTTGGTGTCAAAAATTTTGACTGATGCACTTTATAATGCTCCAACCCACATGTCAAGTAAAAAGCCAGAATAACTCTCAACTCACAAGCTTGTCACTGATATGTAAGTCCCAGGTTTGATTTTGATGTAATGGGAATAAAATGGTTATAGTGTGATCTCTTCCAGGGAGATACAACCAAGATAATGGAAGAAGGTTTTTCCAGGTATTGAGAGAATCAGGCTGTGGTTGTGGACAGAGCACTGGAGTAGGATTCCAAAGACTATGCTCCAGGGCCAGCTGCACAACTTACTCATTTTATGATGTCTTAAGGGGCTGGGGCTGCCCTACAAAGTACCGCAAACTGGATAATCAAATAACAGCAGCTCACTGTCACACAGTTCTGAATGCTAGAAGATTAAAATCACAGCATCCTCAGGGCAATGCTTCCCTGAATTCTCTAATTCTACAGGGTTCTGGCAGTGGCTTGCAGCAATCAATGGCATTCTTCAATCTCTGCCTTCATCACATGGCCATCTTCTCTCTGATACCTCCTTGTCCAAATGTCCTCTCCTTATCAGGTCACCAGTCATATTGGATTAGAACCCACCTGTATTAGTCAGCCAAAGGGGTGCTGATACAAAATACCAGAAATCTGTTGGCTTTTATAAAGGGTATTCATTTGGGGTAAAAGCTCACAGTTACCAGGCGATAAAGCATAAATTACTTCCCTCACCAAAGTCTGTTGTCACGTGTTGGAGCAAGATGGCTTCCAATGTCTGCAAGGATTCAGGCTTCCTCTTCCTCTTAAGGCTTCATGGTCCCAGGTTTTTCCAATATCAGCTGTAGGCTGGGATAAATCTCGTCTCTCTCCTGGGGCTCATTTCTCTCCGGGCTCAGCTGCTCTGTTCTCTCCACAAGGTCAGCTGTAGACTTTCAGGCTCTCTCTCTTCCCAAGGCCTCTGCCACGTCTACGAGGCTGTCTCTATTCCTCTGTGTTCTTCTCCTGTGTGTTTACTTCCCGGGGCTCCAGCATCAAAGAACTCCACTCTCTGCTCTGCCATGTAGGTTTTTTCTGTGAGTCCCCACCCACTAAGGGGGCAGGGACTCAGCGTCCTACTGATGTGGCCCAATCAAAGCCTTAGTCATTATTTAATCAAGTAAAAGTGAATCCTCTGAATTTAATACAATCTAATACACCCAGAGGAAGAGACCGGTTTACAAACATAATCCAATATCTATTTTTGGAATTCATAAATAATACCAAACTGCTACATCACCCGAATCCAGTTTGGCCACCTCTTACCTCACAACCTTTTCAAAGATCCTACTTTCACCTAGCACATAATTCACAGGATTAGGGATTGAACACATCATTTGGGGTGACACAATTCAATCCATAACACTATGTCTATGGAGAAATCATTCAACTTCTATAGCCTTAGTTTTCTAATCTATAAAACAAGGATAAGCATTCTTACCTCAAAGAGGTATTGTATAAGTTAAATCAGATCATGAATTTCAGGTAAATGCAATGGATGAAAAGACAGGGCATGGTTATTAAAGTTCCATCCAAAACTGAGATTATCTGAAAGCAAAAGGTAATGTTGAACACACACTAATTTATATTTTCTAAACAGACTCATTAAAGCAGGACAAAATGAATTACTATTCTTGCTCTACACATGGAGAAACAGTGTAAGAATCTGAGTTCTAGCAATTCTACCTTCAAAATGTCTTTGTACCACTTTACATTGTAAACTCTCAAGCCCCAAGGACATAATACCCACTGCTACCCAAACCCAGCCCTTTATCAATTCACTCCAGTCAATTTCAATAGATTCCTAACTGAGCTTTCTGCAACCTGTACTTTCCTCACTACAAATTACCTGTCCCAAAACATTACATCACTGCTTTGTTCAGTAGCCACAGGGCTGTCTCATGTCCATAAAAAAATCCAAACTTCTTTCTCTGCCATTCCGTCCCTTCTCCTACCCCTAAACCAAGACAAATGACCTTATTTACTGGCCTCAAAATTCATTTTTCCATGCCATGCTCTTGCTTTTCATTCCTGCCATTCCCACAGTCTGCACTATTTCCCCACTGCCCTATAGATCTAATCCATGGTTCAGGACTTAGCTCAAATTTTATTTTCTCTAAGAAGCCTTTACAGATACATCAAGTGGGAGTCAAGTCTTCTAGTCCCCGAACTCTCACTGAACAATGTATTTTCAACATTGTACTTAGCAAAGTTCATTCTGTATCATGTATATATGTAGTATCTCTCATATGAGACTGAGCCATAATTTTGTAAAACAGAAGCCATGTTTTCTCTTGTTTCAATTCTCTGTAGTTCCTTTCATGGTTCTTTACAAATAGCTAACATTTAGTACCTATCTTCTGAATTGAATGGAACTGTATTCCTTCATCATCCATGGTTTATCCCACAAATATTTACTGGGCACCGTCCACGTGTCAGGCACAATGATAGGCTCTGGGGATACAGCCATGAACAAGAGAGAGATTCATCTCCACCATCTACTGGAGGTTAGAGACAAATAATTCAACTATTTCTTATGTTGGATGGTGTGGTAGTCTGAGATTATTTATGAAACCCCCCAAAAAGAGGAGGACTATGTTTGTAGACAGGTCTGTTCCTCTGGGTGTGATACCCTTTGACTGTATTGAATTCAAAGGTTTTAAGTTTACTTGATTAAACCAATTTAGGGCGTTTGATTCAACTACGTCAGTAAGGTATGACTCAGGCTAAGTCCCTGTCCCCTTGGTGGGCTGATATAAACGAACATGCATTCAATAAGAAAAGAGAGAGGACTTTGTCCATTTTATCCTGGAGCCCCAGGGAGAGATGAGCCATTCGCCTGATAGTTTGCAGCTGAGCACCTGAGAAAGCCTGGAAAGAAATGAGCCCTATGCCAAACTGATACAGGAAGCCCTGAGAGACGAGCCCTATGCCAACCCACAGCTGAGACCAGAAGAAGCTGGGCCCACAGAGCCTTAAGAGGAAGAAGAAAAGAGAGACCAAGCAGAGATGACCTGCCATCTTGCTTCAAAATGTGGCAGATGAATCTGGTGAGAAAGCAGTCTTGACCTGGACTCTTTAGGGCCTTGCAACTGTAAGTTTTTACCCCAAATAAATACCCTTTATAAAAGCAAACAGCTTTCTGGTGCTTTTCATCAGCACCCCTTTGACTGACTAATACAGAAGGTGATTATAACTATACAGCAACCAACATCCCCCTCTGAAGAAAAACAAAATCGACAAAAACAATAACAAAACAAACCAGAATCAGGAAATATAAAGTTCCAGGACAAAGCAAGTTTTCAATTTTAAATCACCTGGTCAGAAACGGCCCAGTTGAGAAAAATTCATAACACAGAATTGGTGATTCAAGTAATCAGTCATTCATAGAGCATCAGCTAGGTCCAAAAACGCCAAACACGGCATACTATGCACACTCAAGGGTCCTGAAAGTCTTAAACAGAATAAGATGCAGACAAAAAGAATTAACGCAAGCAAGAGACTGTGAGTCTTGCTAAAGAGGTTTAAAATTCCAGATCAGGCTAGGGGACATGTGGAAGAGCTTCAAGAAACTGATGGCTTTTGAAACAGACTTTAAACAAAGGGAATGATTTATACAGGTCAATGGTGGGGATGGGGACTTGAATACTAAGACCCTTCAGTATGAGAACCCTAGTTTAAGTAACTCAATCATAAAATCATTTCTGCCAGATCCCAACACTCTCCAAGTCTAACATTATCACACAGTGAACCTGTGAGCAGTTCGGGAAAGAGGGCTTCCTGATTCCAGAACAGGCTAGATTTCTAATTTATATTCATTTGTTGTCATCGATTGAGCACTCACCATAGTGCAGTTATTGTGCCTGGCTCTGAGGAAAGGTCATTTAAGACTCATGCCTAACATAAGAAAATCAATGTGCTACACCACACAAAAAGAATGAAAGAAAAAAATCACAGGATCATCTCTATAGATGCAGAAAAATCATTCGAAAAAATACAGCACTCTTTCCTGATAAAAACACTGCAAAAGATAGGAAGAGAAGGAAACATTCTGAACATGATAAAAGGTATATATGAAAAACCCAAAGCTAACATCATCTTCAATGGTGAAATCCTAAAAGCCTTCCCTCTGAGATCGGGAACAATTCAGGATGCCCACTATCACCACTCCTATTTAATATTGTCTTAGAAGTACTTGCTCGAGCACTGAAGCAAGAAAAAGATATAAAAGGCATCCAAATTGAAAAAGAAGAAGTAAATATTTCACTATTTGCAGATGACATGATCCTATACATAGAAAGCCCTGAGAAATCTACAGCAAAGTTTCCAGGACTTATAAAGGAGTTCAGTAAAGTCGCAGGTTATAAGATCATTGCTCAAAAATCAGTAGCGTTTCTGCACACCAATAATGAGCAATCTGAGGAGGAAATCAAGAAAAAAATACCATTTACAATGGTAACTAAAAGAATCAAATACAAAGGAATAAATTTAACTAAAGATGTAAAGGACTTATATATAGAAAACTACACAACACTGTTAAAGGAAATCAAAGAAGACTTAAATAAATGGAAGAATATTCCCTGTTCAAGGATAGGAAGACAAAACATCATCAAGATGTCTATCCTACCCAAACTCATCTACAGATTTAATGGAATCCCCATAAAAACCAACACTGTATTTTTTAATGAATTGGAAAAACTAACTACAAAATTTATTTGGAAGGGTAAGAGGCCCCGAATTGCCAAAGACATATTGAAAAAGAAAAATGAAGTTGGAGGTATCACACTACCTGACTTTAAAACATACTACAAAACTACAGTGGTCAAAACTGCATGGTATTGGCACAAGGATAGACATACTTACCAATGGAACCGAATTGAGAGTTCTGATATAGATCCTCACATATACAGTCATCTGATATTCCACAAGGCCACCAAACTCACTCAGTTGGGAGAGAATGGCCTCTTCAACAAGTGGTGCTTGGAGAACTGGATATCCATATCCAAAAGAATGAGAGGGGAACACCATCTCACACCTTATACAAAAATCAACTCAAGATGGATCAAAGATCTAAATATAAGAGCCAAGACCATAAAGACCTTGGAAGATAATGTAGGGAAGTATCTACAGGACATTGTAATAGGAAATGGTTTCACGAACTTCACAACCAAAGCATGAGCAGCAAAAGGAAAAATAGATAAATGGGATCTTCTCAAAATTAAAAACTTCTGCACCTCAAAGGATGTTATCGAGAAAATAAAAAGGCAGCCTACCCAATGGGAGAAAATATTTGGCAACCATATATCTGATAGGAGCCTAATGTCCTGCATATATAAAGAAATCCTCGGGAAGCGGGTGTGGCTCAATCGATGGAGCTCCCGTTTACCATATGGGAGGCCCCGGGTTCGCTTCCT
>JAQZBX010075032.1:0-14659 GCA_029593785.1 Cabassous unicinctus
AAAAAGGATTTGGCAAGATGTCTGGATATAAGATCAATATATAGAAATCAACAGGATTTCTATGCATTAGCACAAATAGTTAAAACATAAAATTAGGAAGATACTATTCAGATTTGACTATAATAAATTATAAAGCATTACTTCATATATATGTGATAAAAAAAACATGAAAATCTTTAAAAAAGAGATATATACTTTGTTCATGCTGGGAAAGTGTCAGTTCTTTTCAAAATGATTTATTGTTTCAATGCAATTTCAAATCAAAATCTCTACAGGTTTTTTGTAGAACTTAACAAGATTATTCTAGAATTATTAAGTGTGGGAAAAGCAATCCACCGTGGACCCAGAGCAGCCGTGCAGTCCTTGCTGAATGCACACAGCTAATCCATCTCCTGACACTGAGTAGTTTCTACAGCTAGCTGCATAGACAACTAAGTAGGTGAAGGGAAGTACAATATGTCCACCACTTAACTGCTTTTTCCCTGGGGGAGGGGAACCAATTTGCTTGCTACTTGCTACAGTGTTTTGTTGCTTACTCAAAAAGTACTAGGTCCTCCTGAGTTGTAATCCAGTTTCTCTTTCTGGGACCTCCCTTAGCCCCGGATAGTCCAAAAAGGCCTCACCATTGGCCTCCACCAAAGGTGGGGTAACCAATAACTGCTGGGGCCCATCCCCTTATCATTAGCAAAGGGGTAGAATAATTAACAGTTTAAAAGGTAATCACACAAGGCAGAGCTCCCTCTCTGTGCCTAGAGGAGCCCATACCAAATCTTGGTATGTATTTCTTTCTCTACCATTTCTCAGCTATCTCTGTTCTTTCCTCCATATCCTAAATAAATTCTTTAGTTAAGGCCTAACTAAAAAGTACTAGGTCCTTGGCCCTGGCTTCCTCAGCTGCTGAACAACCTACTGCTCACATAGCATCCACCTGTACTGCCCCATGGGATTTGGGGCAGGGGAACCAGCACATCTACACTGATGCTCATGTGGTTTTCTGTGCTGTGATAAACTTCTTCTGGCCCGTTACGTCTTGCTTTCTACTTCTGGCACTTATGGAGAGGTGGCAAGTTTACCCCTTGTCATCCTCTATGAGGTTGGAGTCCTTCCCTGACAACATAGGAGCCTAAAACACCAAGAATAATCAAGATATTCCTGAAGAAATACAGTAAGATGAAGGGAATTGCCCTAACACATACAGAGTTATTACAAAACTATAGTAATTGAAACAATGGTATCATCACAGGAAGAGATGGAGAGACCTACACATATTATGGAAACTTGATACCTATATCTTGTCGGACACCAGCCAGGAAAACAGAAGCCACACTAGTTAGGAACAAAGACTACAGGGAATTGGTTAAACAGATGTTACAAGACTAAAAAAACAAATAGGAAATGCTGAATTCACACAGTGATAATAATCACTGCAAGGAACTACAATCTAGGCTGGTGGAACGAAGAGAAGAGACTGGAGTTATCAACCTGGAAGATCAGAAGAGAGGCCAGCACTGCGGAGATCCAAACTTCTGTGCAAAGTGCTGACAGCCTGATGCTGGTGCCTCTGAGTGAAAACCACAAGCCTGGTTCTGGGAGTGTGGATGAAGCTGGAAATTGGAGTTAAGTACTGCTGCTTAGGTGAGGAGCCATCAATGATGTAACATGTCTAATAGCAAGCAAACAGGAATCCAGTTGGCAAAGAAGACATGTCAGTATGCAGAGTTCTAACCCTGGAATCAAGGAACAGAATATAGAAGGGTGGTATGAAGCTCAGAGACAATAACCTAATAATCAGCATAATACAAGATGAACTTAACAATCAGGACAATGGAGAAAGGCTGAACTACAATAAATTGTGCTGAGAAATACTATCTGTGTAGGAGGAAAAACTGAAGAGATACTGACTACATAAATTTAAGATTTTCCGTTCAAGTAAAAAGACAAGCAACAAGTTGGGAGAAATTGTTTGCAGCACATATAGCCAACAAAAGATTAATAATAAAGAATTTCTAATACACTGATATAAAAAAGACAACCAATCCAATAGAAAAAGGGAAAAAGACATAGAGACAGGATTAGGAGTTGAAAAGAAAGACCAAATGGCAATAAAGATGCTTAACTTCATTAGTCATCAGAGGAATGGAAATGAAAACTATACCCAGCATAATGGCAAAATTTAAAAATTAGACATCAACTCTGGCTGGTGGGAATTTAATTGATACAACCAATTTGGAAAAAAAAAAAAAAAAAAAAACAACTTTGCTATTATTTTTACAGCTGAAGGTGTAGGTATCTAAAAATTCTACCCCCAAGTATATGCCTTAAACTCTTAAACATATATATCAGGAGATATATAAAAGAATGATCATAGAGTCATTATCTATAATAGAAAAAATTTCAAATAATCCAAATATCTATCAAAAATGAGTTTTTAAGAATGGATATACTATTCTCACGATATTATAAAGCAGTGAAAACGAATGGATCAAAGAATGTATAATGAAAAATTCAAGTTGCAGAAGAATAGCATAGCATACCCATTTACATAAATCCACAAATATACTAAAACTATAAAAAAAGTTAATGGAATGGTAACACAAAATGCAGAATAGGTTATTCTTGGTGAAGAGAGCAAGAAATACCAATAGGAAAGAACACACAGGTGGGGCTTCAAAGGCATCAATAATGTTCTACTTCTTAAATGTGTGGTAGGTATATGGGTATTTTATTTTTCTTAATAGCTTACACATAACAAAAGAAAACATAACATATATATAAGACTTCAAAACAAAGACAAGTTTAAGAGCACATAAAAGGAATTACCTAAAGAAACACTGCAAGATGCCCTGTATTATTTTCCCATAGTTTCAAAATGGCACTGGCAGAAACCCACTGTAGCTGAGGGAGGGAGATGGGGGAATCAGGAGAAACTGGGCAAGCAGCTACCACTGGAGAAGAGGCAAGAATACGAGCTAGGCCCAGTCTTTCATCTGGAGGAGAGGCAGTCATACTTGTGAAAGACCCAGGTTCACGGTGCCTGCCTAAGACCAGCTTTAATCAGAACATCAAAATACAACCTCTGCCTCTATCACACTAACAGGCTTTAAGTAAAAATAACAGTGGAAAACACACAAAGTCTAACTGGGAGACAATAACAAAGTATCACTAGAGCCACTCTCAAACAGGGGCAATTTTAACCTCCAGTGGGGCATGTAGCAATGTCTGGAGATATCTGATTGCCACTACTGGGGAATTGCTACTGGCATCTGATAGGTAGAAGTCCTATAATGCACAAGAAAACAAGTTGTTATCCTGTTCGTATGTCAATAGTGCCAGTTGGAACTTGAGGGTAACCACAGCAACAATAAACTAGAAATTCAGTCCAACTTTTGTCTAATCACAAATCCCTACACTAAAGGTCTAGTAGAAGGAAAAGTATGCTATCACCAAGGATGAACAAATACTCATTTAAAAATCTACTGTCCTGGGGAAGTGGGTGTGGCTCAGTGGATAGAGCCCCCGTTTACCATATGGGAGGCCTGGGTTCGCGTCCCGAGGCCTCCTTGTGAGGGCAGGCAGGCTCGCGTGGCGCTGTGGGCTGATGCGGCAGGACCTCACAGCAAGGGGGAGATAAGCAGACACAGAGAAGACAAGCAGCGAATGGACACAGCAGCACAAGCAGCAAGGGGGGGATAAATAAATAAAATAAGTAAATCTTTAAAAAAAAAACAAAAAAAAAACTACTGTCATTTTTGCTTGTCTTCCTCAGTGAAATGAGGGCATAAAAGGATGTGTCAGAAATAGATAAGTATGGACCACTACAAGTACTTGGGGTGACAGCAACAAAGTGTATATGTCCATTTTGTCAGAGGGAATTGGAAGAACACAGCTTGCTGGATCACTATATTCCCATTACAGATTAGAAAGGAGACCCATGTTTTGTCCACTTTGCCATTTAATATGGAATCCAAGCAGCTTCATGCAGTTTAATAAAACATTTGCAAGTCAGTCACATTTTGTTTTATAAAGATTTCATAGATTTTAATAGAATTAAAGAAGCTCTTATCTAAAGAATCTTAGACTGGTCAATTTTGAAATACGTGAATTGTTTAAATACTACATAATTTTATTAAAAGGAAAGGGACTATAAGATTGTACTACTTCTTAAGTTGCTCCTTGAACTACGGGGGGAAATTGTCAGTGTTTGCTGGGCAAAAATGTACAATACAATTATGTTTGTTAATGTTTATTTATCTAAGTATGTATGTATGTATGTATTTATTTAATCAATTGAACCTGGGACCTGTATTTGGGAAGCAGGTTCTCAACCACTCCCTTATTTTTTATACTATAAATATTTTCATTTTGATGTTTAAATCTGTGTTACATTCTTGCATGTCTTAGACACTTTCAAACAAAAAAAAGTCTCCATTAGAAACGGAAAGCCACTGACTGTACACTTCAGATGGATTGTACAAGGCAGGCGACCTTATAACACAGCGAACTCTGTGGTGAATGATGGACTGTGGTTAACACTACAAATATGAGAACATTCTCTCTCATGAACTATAACAAATATACAACACTAATACATGGTGTTAATAGGATGGTATGTGGAAAAAATACACCAAATATAAGCTATAGACTATAGATAGTAACATGACAATGTTCTTTCATCATTGGAACAAATGTGTGACAACAGTGTAAGGTGTTGATGGTGGGGTGATGCATAGAAATCCTGTGTGGTATGCATGATTGTTTTTGTTAACTCACAACTTCTCAAAACAAAAACAGATGCCTCAGCCCAGTAGAAATTACTCTTCTCTAACTTAAGAATGATTTGTCATTAATAATCCAATACTTTTGCTATTCTTTTATTCCTTGCTACTCTGTTAAGTGTTTCAGTTTCACTCTTGTTTAGTAAAGTAAGACTACATATATCACTCTGGGTATAGAACTGGCCACATCCTATTGTAGTCTCATAATTATTTCTAAATATGATGTAACTATAATTTAATTTCCCCTTTAAGAGTCATTTCGGAGAGAGATTTAAAACTTTCAAGTGATTTTTTAAAAAAGGGTTTGTCTCTAATTCTGTTATTAATATATAGTCTTACTTCACTATGATCCAAGAATGTGATCTGTGCAGTTTCTACTCTTTTAATTTAATGAGGTTCTCTTTGTGGCAGAATATATAGTCAGTTTTTGTAAAAATTCATGGCTATTTACAAAGACTAAGTATACTGGTATTATCATTTTAAGGCTCAGCATTCATTACATAACTATCAAATTCACCCTCAACAATTTTATTAATATCCCTTATGTGTTTATTTACTTATTTATTTTTTGGCTGCTTCATCATTCAAGGACTAAGAGGCAGTTTATATCCTATCACTATTACATTTATAACGTTTTTTGCTTTTGTTTCTAACCAGCCTGTGGAATGTTAAATCAACCCACATGATCGTCAAAGCCTTCCTTAATTCAATATCCATCAATTTCTAGTTGAACAGAAACATCAGCAACCACAGATATCTCTGCTGTGTTATGTGATACACAGAAGATATGAGAGTTTTATCTTCATTATGGGTTCTCCAATAATTTTAAAGAGGTGAATCCCTTTGTTCTGTTTAACAATTTATAACTTAAGCGTAACTTCTGCTTTATTTGTTCACATTTGCACCATAAATTTTGGCCATTAAAAAAAAAAAGTTGGGGGGTGGATGTAGCTCAAGTGGTTGAGTGCCTGCTTCCCATGTACGAGGTCCCAGATTCAATGCCCAGTACCACCTAAAAACAATACCAACAAACAAACGAAAAAACTAACTCTATTAATATTATGGACAAGAACACAAGGTTTGGGTGTGTGCCAGGAGCATCTTTATTTGCATACTGAATGACACTATGAGCAATGCTACATAATAATAATTACCTTCATGGTTGCGGAAGATAACCTATATTTTTTCTATGTAAAATATGGAAAGTGAAACAGTGCCAATATTCAAGGAAATATGAAAGGTGCTCAAATGCACATGTTCTAATTTCTAATAGATTAACATGAATAATTTTAATTTTATGGGACTAGGAAGAAAAATTTTGGAAGTTGGCAAAGTCCAATTATCCAATTTATATTACAAAATAAATTGTGTTAGGAATGTAAAAAAAACAAACAAACAAAAAAAAAAAAACCTAAAAAACAAAACTACTGTTCTTTAAAATGTATCCAGCTTCCAACACAAAATGATGACACACAAAAAAAGCATGTGAAAAACAGTCTAAGAGAAAAATCAATCATTAGAACCAGACTCAAATATGACATAACAAATAACTGATAAATTATATTAAAGGCTGTAATGGAAAAAGTAGAAACATGCAAGATCAGACAGGAAATTTCAGCAGAGAGAGAGACTATAAGAAATAGTCAAATGAAAATGCTACTAATCAAAAATACAGTAACAGAACTGGAGAGTGCCTTCAACAGCTTCCTCAACAGACCCAATACAATCCACTCTTCTATTGAGGCAGCCTACCTCAGTAATTAAGGATATGGGCTGTGAAGTCAGAAGATATGATTTCAAATTCCATTTCTAGTTCTGTTCACATATTCTCTGTATGACCAATGGCATTTAATTACCTCTTTTGTCTCAGTTTCCTCATCTATAAAATGAACATGATAAAAGTTGCACTAATTTTATGAGGTTTTGTGAGGATTAACTGAGTTTACATCATAAAATGTTTTTTTTTGTTTGTTTTTTAACTCAGTAACTATTATCCATTATTTCATTGAATGGTGGAATTTCTTCTGGATAGAAGGAATTTGGATTTTTGTTTTGTTCCCCCCACCCCCATGGCTCCCTTGTCTGTTTGGTCATTGTTTTTGCTCTCTCTTTGTGCTCGTTGTCTGTTTTTTTCTTTAGGAGACACTAGGAACTGAACCCGGGACCTTGCATTTGGGAGGTGGGCACTCAACTGCTTGAGCCACATCCACTCTCGGCATTTGTTTTTTTCTCTCAACTTTTCTGAAGTACCTTTGTTTTTTTTACAGGCACATTTCATTTTTACAAAACCAAAAAATCATTACATGTGAAAAAAATGTTTAGTATATCCTCTCATTGTAAATAGGGTATACCTTAGTACCTGAGTAAATAAACTGCATTTAAAAAAAAATAAATGTATTCCTGACATCAAATGACAAAAAGTGTGCTAAAACTCACAAGACCTTATATGCTCAATATCTATATTCACTATCAAGTGACTCTGCAATGAGGTTATGGTCTTCCATCAGAGTTTATTGATGAACTATGGAGGGTATAAAAATGTCTGTTTCTTTGAATTTTTGTATTATGAAATGAAAGTCCAGAATAATCCCCATATTATTCTAATTTAGAATTATGATTCCTGGCCATGTTGAAGTAATAGATATAAAAAAAGAACACCATTTTGGAACTACACTAATATTAGGCAAATAGGTCTACTGAGTTTCAGTTTTCTTACCTTTAAAATGAGAATGATGACAATATCTATGGATATAAATGTTCTATTAATGTAATTTGTAAATATTAGCTTGTATAGTTATAGTGATCTTGTCATTTATTTATAGCCATCAGCTATAAATAAATTCATTCAATTAATATTTACTGCAGACCTATTATGTGCCTGTGCCTGGCATTATGTTGTTAACTAATAAGCATGGAGAAATAAATCCAAGTTCATTTTATCTACTATTTTTATATTGATCAATAAGTATTTAAGTTTGAATCTATAGGTGTAAAATTCCTTGCATTTTGGAACTATGGAAGATAGTGTGGGTTCAATAAACATTTGTTGAATGAATACATACCTAGAAGGAACTTACAATCAAGCTATAATTGAAAATAATTATGGACTGCTATTAAGAACCTTTTTTGGGGGTTATTGTTGCATATTTTTCAATTTTTTAATTTTCAAGGATAATAAATTCAAAATGCAATAAGGAGGCTAGAAACAGAAAACATTCTATACATTTATATTTATGTTTCAGAAAAGTCACTCCTTGAAGTTCCTGAACATAGTTAAGGTGGAAAATTTCTATATTAAGTACAATCTCTAATCAACCCTATGAAGTCAATGCATTTAACCTCTTTCTTCTTCAGTTTCTGAAGTGGGTATTTATGTGTGGTGGCGGTAAAGTCAATGGTTCAATACTTTTAAAGACACAGCCAATTTTAAAATTCTAAGATTCAATCACAGTACTTACTTTGAAGAGTTCCTGCTCTTTCCTCTTGCTTATTAAGATGTTGTTGGCTTCCACATTTAAACTTAGATAAGAAGAGATCCTTGTGAGACCTAGATAAAACATGAAAGTTTTTAAGTGGTTTGAAAAAGGAGACTAGCAAAATTATGGGAAAAAGGTAGGTGATTTGTCTTAATCTCTGTTCTAGGACCCTCTCCTGCTTTGACAAGCTTCCTTTGGTGTTCTCCTTGCTTAAGGCCCATCTTAATCTTTGGCCTCTTAAGATTTCTGTTGTCATACTTTGTTCTCTCCTATTACTTAAACTAATTGCCTTCATCTTATCCACTTAGAAAGCAAGATTTTTTAGCCCTCCAATTAGATAGACTAAGACTATAAAAGTGTTGAGTTTCATTCTCTCCTACAGCTCATAAATTTATTTTCCAAAAGAGAAATTCCAAAATTTCTTTGCATGATAGCAATTATCCACTTGATTATCTTTATAGCTTCTAAAATGGGGCTTTTTTGAAAGATAAGGCTGTTTGGAAATACCTAATATGGCATATTTATTTCACAGCCCTGCAAAGTTGGATCATTTGAGTTTTATAACTAAGTAAACTACAGCTCACAAAGTATTTTGCCTAAGTTTAGGCACCTATCATATCACCATTCAGGTTGCATAGAAAATTTACTGGGATGAAAGTATAGATAAAAGGGACATTTATCTCCCTAGAGGCTCAATCTTCACCCTCTAGAGGGTCCCAGAGGTGGGACTCAATAGTTTTCATTACCTAAAAAAGGCCACTTTTCAGGATCTTGTTTCCAAAGAAACCTCAGCCCTGTAGGATTAATGCCACTCAGAATATAATTTCTACCAGTCTTCACAGTCATTGACTATTCTTGTTAGCAGTTCCCATCACTCACAGACCTTTCTCTACCCCCAAGTGCTGCTTTTATCAAGAATTATTTCAGTGTTTTCATAGACAACCTATAAACATGGCCTCTCAATTTCTCATCATCTCCAAAGACCCGGTCCCACAGTTCAATTCAGCATCCCAAAACTGCTCTCTCTGAAATCATTCGTGCAGGTTTTCTGCCATCTGAACATGCTATATTGTCTGTCACAGTATTACTAGGAGATTAAATACAGTTTTTAAGGTTATTTAAATAATAAAATCGAAATTTTGGGATATTGTCAGAAATGTGACCCCTCCATGCCCCACTTCCTGCCCTAGCATCATAACCTTGTTTCTGTGACAGAATAAGATTTTACAAATCATCTACTTTAAATTCAAAGACCACCTATATGTATATTCCAATAATGGCCTGGAAACAATGTATAATCACACAGGATCCTAGAGGCGGGTCTCTAGAATTTGGAATTCCAAGACACATTAGAGTGGAGTGCAACTAGAATTATCTGTTGAGATAGGTAGGACCCTGAGACTCTTTAAATTACACTATTCACATGAAAATTATAACATATTTAGGTCTTCAAGAATTACTTCAGTCAAAGATTTTAGAAACTGAGAAGAAAAACTTCAATTTACTTCACCTCAATAAGGATACTGTACTCCCTGAGGATTCAGCTACTGGAGACTGTTTGTCACCAACACTTTAAAAGAAGAAAAAAATTTTAAGAATGTAAACAAAAGATACTTTCCATAAGGATAATACTTTCCACAAGTCAAGTCATATTTCAATTTATATAAAATACCACACCTTTGGAAAGAAATTCAGGTAACCTTAGGACATATCTATATACTACATTGGCCGTTACAACATGGCAAATTTTTGCCCAGATGTGCTTACAAGAGTTATTAAATCAAGCATACCCAAATATAAGCTAAGCATAGTTAATGCTGTAATTTAGCATTCATAATGCTTCTCTTTCAAAAAATCTTCCAATGCTCTATATTTCCATGAATTCATGTTTAATTTCTTGGCTTCCCCAATAATCTCCAAATGATTTTTTTTTTTTTTTAAGAAATCCCTCCCTTTGGCTGAACTAGTTCACTTTCAAAACACAGCATGACCATTTACATCTCCATACATTCAGTGGTACTATTCTCTTCTGAAATGACATTTTGTCTTTCACCCATGTGTAAAACTCTTAACCATTCTTCAAGTATTTTCTGTGACGCTGTCCCTCACTTCCTTCAGTTATGAAGGCTATCTATATAGACTTCAATAATGAATTATGTAAATTCAACCATTTCTGTTTCATGCACGTAATTCTTGTTGCCTCTGAGAGATTATAAACTTTAAGAGAGCAAAATGTTTATTCTTTATTTCATCTGGTCTTGATTACACTGGGGGATTTCATATATTCTAGCACTTGTCTAACCTCAGCAATCACAATTCTGACTCTATGCTTGCTTGACTTGTGTCCTGTTAATCCCCTCCTGATACAGGTGAATTTAATACTCTATTTGCCCTGGTTCTATCTGCTTCCAGGATGATTTTAATATTTGCCTGATTCTTTAACCTGTCTCTACTTTTGGTTTTACTACTTGTGGCTATTTACAACACAGTTCTAATGTATGCTAGGTAGTGAATTTGGCACCAAGGATACAATACGAATTAAGACACTTAATCTAGTGAGAGATACAGCAAGGTAAACAGAGAAATTACTACACAAGTCCTTTTATAGAGGTGACTAGGTGCTGTGGAAGCACAGAAGTGTCAACTCTGGTTGGAGAGCTGGACAAGACTTCACAGAGGTGATCTCTGAATTAGAACTTGAATGACAAGTAAGAGCTTGCCTTGGAGAGAACAGAAGGAAGGGAATTGAGAATAGAAGGAACCAAGCAAGAGCAGACAGGCAAGAAAGAGCTTGAAGTACTTAAAAATCAGAAGAAGTTCTGTGTTGTTAGAAAGTAGCACGTATGTGGGCAGGGAGAGTAATACATAGAGATGAGCTTGTTGGCAAAAAAAAAAAAAAAAATGCAAAGGGGCTATGCAAGGCCTTGTAAGTCATGCTAATTGTGGTTCATCTAAGTAGGAAACAGAAGCACATGGTTTTAAAGCTGGGAAAAGATCGAAACAGATTTATTTTTGTGAGATGCTAACTCTGGAAGTCACATCAAGGATAGACTGATGTGGTATAAAGGTATGTAATAATTTAGAATTAAAATGGCAAGAAAGAATGCGTTAGAGAGGCATTTCTGCGATGGGATTCATAAGACTTGGGAGGTAAATTGGATGTGGTAGGTAAAGAAAGTCAGGATACAGAGTGGCAGAAAGAACATTAAGAGCTCTGTTTTAAGCACACTGATTGTACCTGACATATCTGTGTCTAGGGAAACATTTCAACTAAATGGGTGGTACTACATAAGAAAAGGAGAACACATATGGAATTTGTTAATTATCTGCAAGAACCACAATAAGTTTTTATTTACTTTATTTTATTTAAAGCAGTAATAAATAGTCAGGAAGGCTTGGCCACAAGAATGTTGGGGGTATTATTAGATTTTGATTTCCTAAATAAAATAAAATAACTGAGCCAATGAAAAAATGAAATTGCTACTTCTCACAATGGTCTTAGAAGAAAATAAGCCAATGAAAAATAAGACTTCAATACAGCCTTTGGGGAAATGACATAGTGAGGAGCAGGTTCCTGTGCCTTTGATAGATAGGAACCACTACAAGAAGTCTAACCCTCACTCCTGAGTTATGAGCAATAATCCAACTTGGACCCCAATCTCTATCCCTAAATAAGTAGCTAAGAAGAGGACCCTGCTGCTATCAGGTCATGGTCCCAAGAGGAAACAATATTACATCCATCACCAAAAACACCCATCCAGAGACCTCAGGGATTTGACTGGCTTTGGATAAGGGTAGGAGGAATAGAGGGAATGGGACCATGGATTCAATAAAAAAAGGTTTTTAATGGTAGAGTTGATCTTTTTCAGTATGGTTAGCTACTAAAGCCAGGACAAAAGGTAAAAACCAATTCTAAAAAAATCACCCTTGAAAAATCCCTAAAGAAGAAATAATTCTGAAGATTGAACTATTGTCTCTCAATAGGTAGGACTGCCACATCCTGTTTTCCATCATTGGAACAAATCACTATCTATATCTTCAGTTAAACATCAAATTAAGTGGTTAACTTGCCCTTAGTGAAGGTGCATGAAAAATATCTTTAAATACTAGAATAATCCTCAGTACAGTAAGACAGTCACATAATGAAGGCATATGGGATCTAAGAACCAAGGGACACAGACAGATAATTCGGGTTTCCAAATTCAACCTCATTGCAGAGCATATATTCACTGAAAATGGCAAATGAAATTACCTACATTATTTAAGCTATAATATTTTCTCACTTTCTCTTTATTTTTGAATAACATATATTAGAATTTGTGTAAGTCATGAAATAACTCCACAGCACTCCAAATATCAAAATATTAATCACTGGTAAGAGCTACTGACTACTCAATAATTATTTTTAATAATAATGGCTCAATAGCATCACTTTAACAAAGAGATAATGCACTTATAACATAAAACATATATTAACAAATTTACTAACCTTTTTCCTATATACAAATTAGCTTCGGTTTCCATTTCATTATTATTACCATTAATAATCTTATCTTGAGAAATTGTTCTTGATCTTTTACTTTCCACTACTTTTACTGCTGCCTTAAAAGAGGGATGGGGTAGACAGGAATGCAGTAAGCCATTTTAAGTAAATACCATAAATTAAACTTTCAAATTCTTTAAAATAGTCTTAGCCAAAGCATCTGTTCAGAGACCAATAAAGGGTACTCCTTTTTTATTTTAACCAGTAAATATACACTGCCAGCAAATACTTTTGCTACCTGCTTAGTTCAAAAGCATTATGGAGGCAGGTCTTTCCTTGTAAATGTATTTGAGAGACAAATTTAAGCTAGGTGCTACATTAAATAATCAATACAAATTCCAGGTATTTTTGAAATAAAACTACATCAAAATCAATCCAGATGCTCTACTATGATTTCACATTAACTTAAAACTTTGAAACCAAGATAGAGAAATATGTTATAAAATTTTTTTTTCAATACACTTCAATCCAATTTTTACTTTTTCTCCCAAAATGTTTTGAAGAAATTTCCGCAATTTTTTTTTCGAAAAGTTGCAAAAATACTACAAACACCCATATACTCTTTAATTAGATTGACTACTTAAAACATTTTGCCACATTCTTCTATAAAACCACAACAAAATAAATGTTACTTTTTAAAGATTTCTATATCAAGTTTTCTCCTTAATTATAAACAGGTTCTCCTAAGCCTATTGTTAGAATCTCTCTAAAATAATATGTATACCTTCATTAGAAAGGTTGATGACTTTTCACTTAGCACAGAATTCACATAACTCTTAATTTTCTCCATCATGTGGTTATAGCTGAAGTGTTGAAAAACAGAATGGAATGTAGCTTTCTGAGAGATTATTGTAAGCAATTTCCTTTTTAAAGGCTAAATAAAGCAGAAGAAATTTATTAACACAAAGCATACAAAATTGTAAATAAGAAATTTTGTCATGTAATATTTAATTGAAAAGAAATCACTTTATAAATATAAACCTAAAGAGACAAAACTAAGAGGTTCTCAGTTTTAAATGGCCCACTGATATATTTTTTGAGGCCCTAAAAGTTTTTCTGAATATTCTATTTCAGACACAGAGATAAAAATATTATGAACACAGCTTAAGAAATACACCACTATTGGTACAGTTGAAGTCCTTGTTTACTACCATATTCTGATGGCATCCCTTTCCTTTCTCCTTTAAGATTTCCTGAAGTCTCCTGAACATAGAATTTATTATTCCTATGCATTCCTTTATACCGCACTATATATGTAGATATCCATAAACAATATATAGTATTGGTTAACATGGCTCTAACTTTATTTTCATTGCTGTGTAAGTATTCTGTTACATAAAAAATTATATTCATCTATTCTTCCAGCCTGTTGAGGGCATGTGGCTACTTGCTATTACTGAAATGCTATCATAAACATTTTACTATGTTTATGTATCTTCTTGTGCACAGTAAAAGTTTTTCTTGGACATGGGTTCTTTCAGTGCTAGATGCACAAAAAAATCTAGAGCTTTAAAAAACTTTTTCAGGCTCCTTTGCAGACCAACTAAATAATAATGTCATTAGGGCCTGGGCCTATTTTTTTAAAAAGCTTCATGGCTTTAAAAGATTCAGGAAAAGTAAAAACAGCTATTCTAGGGTATTTATCTAGAAGGAGAATTGCTAGAATGCATGCTGACAGAATGGTTGTGTGGGGTGTTTTTGGGGGTGTGGGCGGTGGGGAGCATGGGAATCCCTGTAGTTTCTGAGTAATATTTGGGTAATCTAGGCACCTTTATAAAATGTATATATATATATAATAACATTTATGTAAACAAATGCACATATATGCATATGTATTTATATATCATTTTACAAATTAAAAAAAA
>JAQZBX010075033.1:0-14667 GCA_029593785.1 Cabassous unicinctus
TACTTTTCCAACAATCTGGCCTATGTGATTTTCAATTCATGGCACTTTTTTACCCTGTGGTTTTGAGAAAGAAGAGCTGTGAAGGGATGCTTCCTTCCATGATGGAAGGTGAGAAGTTTATTGTTGACTGACATACTGCAATTTCTTAAATTATTTTTTTAAAGAAGCTTTAGATTCTATAAATGTTACATAAAAAAATAAGGAATTCCTATATGCCCCACTCCTTCAACCTTCCACACTTTTAAACAACATCCTTCATTAGTGTGGTACATTTGCTACAATTAATGAACATATATTGAAAAATTGCTCCTAACCATGGACATTATAGTTTACAGTCTGTAACACACAATTTTGTAAGTTATGACACAATATACAATTGCCTGCATCTGTCACTACAATGTCATGCAGGACAAATGCAATGGCTTGAAAATGCCCCCATATTACACCAAGTCTTCCTACTCTCATTCTTTAGAACCTATGGTGGTCACTGACTTTATGTCAATGCTAAGTGTTCTTCCATTGCTAGAATAATAATAACTCTATAGTAGAATAGTATTAAGTATATTTTAGTCCATTTTTCATTCCCCAATCTTGAAAACTTTGGGATGGTGTTGCCCACTCTGCTTCTAATTGAGTGGGAGCTTACTTCACATAGGGCAGATGAATGGAATTATCTTGTTTTCAGTTGCAGACACTCTCTGTTCATTAGAATGGGTGTAGTCTATCATGATCTTCTTGTTCCTTGTGCTGGGTGAGTTCAATGAACTGGATAATAGGTGCGGCATCTCTGTTGAAACTCAAGCCACAATTGGCAAATGGACGGACCAAAGACTTAAGTCTCTGGGACACATATTTATCAAGTATAGTGTAAATTATAGATTCAAATGAAAGAAGCAGAAGAGCCTTGTGTACAGTACCTATTAATGAGTCTAACTCTGTTACACTGTTGAGCATAAATTCCAAAGTAAGAACCACTGATATGGTGCTGAATTTCTGAGCTGTCTGACTGCTTATAATTTCTGGATGTATTTAGATCCCTCAGGAGCCCCGCTATTTAAGGTACTGTTCACTGTGGCAGTCCATGAGATATTTCTGAGACTTGCATAAGCACAACCTCTGGAATGACCTCTCGACTCACTTTGAAATCGCTTACCTTAAAAACTTATTTGTACTGATCATTTCCCCCTTTTGGTCAAGGTCTTCTTCCAGATGCATTGCTAGTTGTTGCTTGGTAATAATCCCTCAGTGCCAAGGAGGTTTGTCTCTGGAAGTCATATCCCACACCAAGGGGAAGTTAATGTGTTTATATGCTGATTTTGGCTTAGAAAGAGATGATAACTGAGCAACAAGGAGGCTTTCTTGAGGTAACGCTTAGGCAGTAAATATTAGGCAAAGTATCAATTTTCACAAGAAAAGATTCATAAGTATAATCATCAGTATCAAGGGCCTGGAATAATGGTCTGTCTTCCTTCACTAGGCACTGCCCTCGCACTAGGGGATTCTTGCTGTCCTATTAGAGAATGTAGCAGAACTCCCCAGGATGGAACTCAGTATTCTTTTGGTTATTGTGTGGTGCTCCCACCACTGAGACAATAGTCAATGAACACTTGAACATATTCATATGCCATAGCGGCATATGGCCAGGAAATCCATTCCCATGCATCCCTCCATAACTGACACCCTACACCAATGATCCTCCCCTGCCACTGTTGTGACACTTCTGTGATCCAAAACCTCTCCAAAAATGAAGCTAACAACATAATTAATAAGAAAATGTAATACATTTTTTAAATACCAAGAAAATGCAAAAAATTAAAAAAATTAGTATTATTAAAAAAATTTAGACTTTTGTGTTTTTCATCACTGTAATTTCTGTTGTCTTGTATGTACAGTGACATTTACTTCCATATATTCCCTGGTGTCTTATATTTATTAAATTTTATCTTCAAAGAAGCTTTATTCATACAAAAAAGTCAAAAAGAGAATATAAGTGATTCACATATTCCCAAAGCCCTCTCCCTTTCCCCTCTCTCCTATTAATAACATTTAACATGTGGATGTTACACTTATTACAATTGATGTACAAATATTGGAGCATTGCTACTAGCCATGGTAAATGGTTTACATTATGTTTCACACTTTGGATCATACACTTATTTAGGTTTTGATGATATTTGAAATAGCATTGTATTGCAAGATCATGCTGAACAATTGTAATGCCCTAAAAATGCCCTACGTTCCATTTATTCTATTTTTCCACCCACCTCCCCTCAGAACCTATGGTAACCACTGTTTCAATTTCTGAAAAATAAGATTCATAGTGACTTGCAATAATATTGAGGGCTTGACATATTGGTCTATTTTCTTTTATTAAGCACTGCCTAAGTTCTCAAAGGATTTTTTACTTCTAATTGAGAACATAGCAGGACTCCCCAGGATGGAAATTTGATATTGTTTTGTTTATTTTGTGGGTATCCACCACTGATATAGTACACTATGAAAAAATGAATGCTTACATATTCCAGAGAAGCTGCCCCAGGTACACCCTGTCCCATGTAACCCCCCCCCATCCAACACCTTACAACAGTAACCATCCCCTGCCATATTTGCCAAAAAATCATTCCCAACATTGTAATTTTAATCACAGACCTGCAAATGCCCATAGTTCCTTGCTCATTCCCTCAACCCTCCACACAGTTCCATGGATAGTCCAACCCAACCACCTTCAACCTACTCCCTCTCACAGACCATCACAGAGGGACCCAATTACATCACTGCACCACTGTCATGCTCATTCACTGCACAACTACACCATTCCACCTTATCATAGATTTTGCCCAAATGGGCATTGGCTCACACCCTCTATGACCTTTCTGTCTCTTGAAAACCTATTGTCCACACTCTAGCTCTGTGAGTCTCCTCAATTTGCTTAATTATTATCAGTGAAGTTGTGTAATATTTTTCCTTCAGTTTCTGGATTTCTTTCCTCAAAATAAGGTCTTCAGTTCAGGATCCATCCATGTTATCCTTTATATTTATACTGCATTCCTTATTACAGCTGAGTAATATTCCATTTTATGTATATACCACAGTTTGCTTATCCATTCATCTGTTGATGGACATTTGGGTTGTTTCCAACTTTTGGCAATGGTGAATAATGCTGCTATGAACATTGGTGTGTATAAAATGGTTTGTGTCTCTGCTTTCAATTTCTCTGGGTATATAACCAGCAGTGGGATTACTTGGATCATATGGCAGTTCTAAAGTTGGCTTCCTGAGGAACTGCCAAACTGTTCCCCACAATGGCTGCACCATTCTACATTCCCACCAACAGTGGATAAGTATTCCTTCTCCTCCACATCCTATCCAACACTTGTAGTCCTCTGTTTCTTTGTTTTTTTTTTAATAGCCACCAGTCTAATGGGTCAAAGATGATATCTGATTTTAGTTTTGATTTGCATTTCCCTAATAGCTAATGATATTGAGCCTCTTTTCGTGTGTTTTTTAGACTTTTGTATATCTTCTTTGGAGAAGTGTCTATTCAAATTACTTGCCAATATTTTAAATGGGTCCTTTGTGTTTTTATTTTTGAGATATAGGATTTATTTATATATGCTGGATAGTAAGCCCCTATTGGATAAAAGGTTATCAAATATTTTCTCCCATTGAGTAGGTTGCCTTTAACTTTCTTATAAACTCCTTTGAAGCACAAGAGTTTTTAGTTTTGAGGAGGTCCCATTTATATATTTTTTCTTTCATTGCTTATGCTTTGGGGTTAAAGTTTATAAAACTATTTCCTACTACAAGATCTTGTAGATGCTTCCCTACATTATCTTCCAGGGGCTTTATGTTCTTGGTTCTTATATTTAGATCTTTGATCCATCTTGCATTAATTTTTGTATATGGCATTAGATGGTGATATTTTCTCATTCTTTTGGATATGGATATCCAGTTCTCCAAGCACCATATGTTGAAGAGTCCATCTTTTACTAGTTGAGTGGGCTTAGTGGCCTTGTTGAATATCAGTTGACTGTATATGCAAGGATCTATATCAGAACTTTTAGTTCCGTTCCATTGGTCAGTATGTTTATTCTTGTACCAATACCATGCAGTTTTGACCACTGCAGCTTTACAGTATGTTTTAAAGCCAGGTAGTGTGATTCCTCCAATTTCATTTTTATTTTTCAATATGTCTTTGCCTATTCAGGGCCCCTTGTCCTTCCAAATACATTTCATAGTTAACCTTTCCAATTCAGTAAAAAGTGCTCTTGTCATTTTCATTGGGATTTCATTAAATCTGTAAATCAGTTTGCGTAGGAGAGAGATCTTAAAGATCTTTAATCTTCCTGTCAGTGAACAACGAATTTTCTTCCATTTATTTAGGTCTTCTTTGATTTCCTTTAATAATGTTGAGTAGCTACCTGTGTACAATTCCTTTATATATTTATTAAAATTTATTGCTATGTGATTGTTTAGTTGCTATTATAAATGGGATTTTTTCCTTAATTTTCTCCTCAGGTTGCTCATTATTGGTGTATAGAAGTGCTACTGAATTTTGTGTGTTGATCTTATATCCTGACACTTTCCTGAACTCTTTTATCAGCTCTAGAAGCATTGTAGTAGATTTCACAGGGTTTTCTTTCTATAGGATCATGGCATCTACAAATAATGAATTTTTTACTTAGTCTTTTCCAATTTTGGTTACTTTTGTATCTTTTTCTTTACTAAGTGCTTGAGCAAGTACTTCTTCATTGATTGCATGAAAAATTGTTTTCCAGCCATTCACTTTCTGCTGCCTTGCATCTCTGGGCTTAAGGTGGGTTTCTTGTAGTGAGAAGATAGATAAGTCATATTTCCTTTACCATTCTTCCAATCTGTGTCTATCGATTGGAGAGTTTAATCCATTAACATTCAGTGTTATTACTGTCAAGACATTACTTACATTAGCCATATTTTCTTCATGTTTATATATGTCAGGTGTTGTTTTTGTTCCTCTTTTATCTTTTTAGTTATTGTTACCAATAATTTTTATTCCTACAATCTTTTCCAACCTGCTTTCTCCTGTCTTTTTCCTTTCAATGGCAGAACTCCCTTTAGTATTCTTTTTGAAGGTTGGAGTTTTACTTCTGATTACAAAAGTATTTTATTAAACAGCCTCGTGCCTGGCAGTGTTGGGTTACATACAGATAATAAGTGGTAGATCCAAACCCAGACACTTTTGCTTCAAAGCTGTTAAGCAATCTGTTATACTATCTCTTAAGTTATTAATCTACTGCTCTTGGTAAGCCACCCAGAGCATGTCCATCAGGTTTTCACTTAGTTATTCAAAACATTGAATAAAAGTATGCTAAATGAAATGTGTTGGACCGAAAAAGTGAAAGAACACTTTGAACTGCAAGAAGCAGAGTGATTAGCAAAGAAGGAACCTGAGTTACTACTGGCATCTAGTGGGTAAAGGCTAGGGATGCTAATAAACATCCTACACAGCCCCACAACAAAGAATTGTCTGATCAAGATGCCAATAGTGCCGAAATTAAGAAACCCTAGGCTATTCCTTTAGTCTCAACACTCTGGTCAAGATAGAACCAGGAAAGTAACACTTCAAAGAGTCAGAAAGAAAAATATGAAAGGAGTTGGGAATGGGAAGAATTCAGCATAGAAAGAAAGGAACTTTATCTTCTAGAGCTGACTAATTGGAATGAGAAGCTAAAAAGAAAACAAAACAAAAAAAAACAGCCACTCTTCTTTAGTTTCTGACAAATGGAAGGTAGTAAGATTAAAGAGCATAGAAAAGGAAAGGCAAATGCTGGTCTTTCTCAGAATAGAAATAGAAATAGGGAAATCAAGACTACTTTCTTTAGAGCTGGGTAGGTATAAGGAACTTAGAAGTTACACAATTCTACTGAACACTCAGTGATATGCAAATGACATGGTCCCTTAGAACAGCTAAAGTTTGAACTTGTGCAAGTCCAAAAGAGGCTGGTAGCTGCCATTTCGACTACACCCACAACATGAGGGGAAGCCAGGCTGACTGAAAATCATTGATAGTAGAAACTGGTTTATTTCACTCAGATTGGCCTCCAGCCCTAGCTTAGACTTCTGCCCCACCTCTAGTGGGGAGGAAGTTGGCAGGTCCTGCAAGAGCCTCTCCAGGTAAATGCAGGTACATTCAGCTGGCACAGACTAAATAGTTGGAAGCCTACCAGGGCAACTGCGGTCATTTGGACCCACATGGCATAGATTGCTGCTCACACCTGCAGCTCTATCCCTGACCCAGGCAGGGGAGAAAGAGGTGTGAAGCTTCATCAGTCTCTCTGGGCAACTACTGTCTAGGTCTGCATGACTTGTATTATTCCACACAGGTTATGCTTTAGTCAGCCAAATTCACTAATCAGTAGTTGAAATCAGTGGCCAACCATCTCTTCCTCTCCTGTTTTTTGGGAAATGGAGCTTCCATCTCCAGCCACAAAATAGCTCCTGAGGCAGTTTGAACCACCAGAGTAGGATGATTACTAACCTCCGTTGTGTTGCCTGTATTTTCTCAGAAAGGCTGGTGCATGTCCTCCCAGCTTCCTCCTTGCCACAGGTGAGCCTGGGGCTTATGCTAGAACTGCAATCTTATCTGGATGGAAAAAAGCCGGTCCCTACCAGCACTGTGATTTTCAGTCAACCGCACTTCCGCTCATGCCAGGGACAAAGTTAAGATGGCAGCTACTGGCCTCTTTCACACTTGGACTGGTTCAAACTTTAGCCATTTTTAGGGTTCTGGTCTCCTGGACCCTCCAAGCAGTTGCTTTACATAGCTCTGGGTGATTACTAACTGCCCTCTAGAACGAGGTGACTCTAGGAGCTCCTTACTTTGCCATCATCTTGCTGGTTATTCCCTTTAGTATTTATTGAAGGGCAATTTTCTCGTCGACAAACTCTCTTTTATTTCTGTTTATCTGTACTTTGAACTCCCTCTCTTTTTTGAATGCCAGCATTGCTGGATACAGAATTCATGGTTATAAGTTTTTCTTTTTCTTTTATCACCATTACTATATCATATCATTGCCTGCTCTCCTCCCTGGTTTCAATTGAGAAATCAGCACTTAAACTTATTGAGCGTTCCTTGTATGTGATGCATCTCTTTTCTCTTGCTGCTTTCAGTCTTGTCTCTTTGTCTTGAGCATTAGACAATTTGAAATGTATAAGTCTTGGGGATGCCTGTAGGGATTTATACTGTTTGGGGTGTGCTTCACTTCCTGGACACATACATCCATGTCCCTCAAAAGAGCTGGGATATTTTCAGCTTTTATATCCCCCAACACTCCTTCTGACCCCTTTCCTTTTCTTCTACCTCTAGGATGCCTATAATGCATATGATTGTGCATTTTGTGTTGTCATTCAAATCCCTAAGTCCCTGCTAGATTTCTTGTATCTTTTTATCTATCTGTTCTATTATCTGTCTGATTTCAGATGTACTGGTTTTGACATCACTGATTCTTTCTTTTGCCTGTTCAAATCTGCTGTTATATGCTTCCAGAGTGTATTTGATTTCTTGCATTGTGCCATCCATCACTATCAGCTCTGTTATTTTTATATGTATGTTTACAATTTCTTCAGTATGTTCCCCCATTGTTTTCTTAATAATTTTTATTTCTTCCTTCACTTCAATAAGGTAAATCATGATATTTGTTTGGGCATCTCTGACTAATTGTTCTACAATCTCCATCTCCTCATGTTTATTTATTTAATTTTTTTTTTCATTAAACTGGGCGATATCTTCCTGTTTCTTAGTATGGCTTGTAAATTTTTGTTGTTATCTAGGTATCTGTTAATTTTGATGTGCTCATTATGTTGGTTAGCTTCTTTTTCTATTCTAGGGTTTTATTGTGATGTTTTGTGTGTGTGTCAGGTAAATTTCCTTTTGAACACTTGGTTCCTTGTATTCTGTCCTTAGAGTTTTCTGTGTTGACTTGAAAAAAAGATTAGGACCAGAAAAAAGGAAGATATAGAAGAGAAAGAGAATAACAGTAATAATAATTAAAAAGGTAGAAGAGGGAACATACAAATCTAGGAAATTAATCACAAATATACAAAGGAATAAGCACAAAAAGGTGGAAGAGAAAAAAGTGAAATGAAACAAAATATGTAATGAATTAAATGACTGGAAAGATAAGAAGAGAGGGAAAAAATGAGAGAGAGTGAGCAAGAGAAAACTAAATTAAAAAATGAAGGCCAAACATTAAGAGGTGGAATGAAAGAAAAGCAACAGAAAAAAAGAAAATAGAAAATTGAAGGAAAGACAAGAAATAAAGTAGGTTGAAAAAAATAAGTAAAAGAGAAAAAAGAAACAAAGGGCAAAGACAACAAACAAGAAACAAAATAACCACCACACCAAAAAAAAAAAAAAATCAGGAAAAACAGCATCTGATCTTAGACACCAAAGGAGCTCCTCAGGCTGCCAGTATTCATCAATCAATCATCCTGCAGCCTGCCCTCCATAGGTGATGTACCCAGTTTTAGCAAATAAAATAAAGGAAAAAAAGCAACTTATAGAAAATAGAAGATCCAATGACACCTAAAACAAGAAACCTAACACAAGAATAAAATCTGTCTATATGTTCCCTGTCATAAGGTACTGGTGTGTGCCTGATAACCTGAAACCCTAGGGCCACCTCAGTGCTGGTTGGGGTCTTTTTTGAGATTCAAAGGGGGCTCAGCTGGCCAAACATACTGAAAGAAACCAGTCTCCAAACTCTGCCAGAACCCTCTTCCTCCTAGGGAATGCTCCCTCCCACTCAGTTGGCCACAGTGAGCCAGGGGTTTTACAAGGGATTTTCACCTTGAGGGTGCTGCATCCATGCCATTTCCAGCCACAGGGTTGAGGGCTTCATTATGTGTATCACTTCCTCCAGCTGATGCATAGAACATGTTCTATAGATCCCCAAAGTAGCTCCCTCAGGTAGGTTTTTGCCCTTTCTCCACTGTCCTGGCTATCGACCTTGAGGCCATCTTCACGGAGGTCCATACTGCCCCTTTCACTTTCAAATTATTGGTATCCAGGGGTCTAAGGTGAATACCTTTTAGACAACATACAGATAGCTCATATTTTCTTATCCATTCTGCCAGTCTGTGTCTTTTCATTGGGGAGTTTAATCCTTGAGCATTCAATGTTTTTCCTCAAAATGGCAGTTCTTATTTCACAAATTTTGACCTTTGGGTTTTATCTGTCACATTTCCTTCATCACTCCATTTACATTTTAGTTACTTTTACTGACATAATCTTCATTTCTGTACTCTCTTGCAAGTCTCTCTCTCATGTCCTTTCTTTCCAGGCTGTAGCACTTCCTTTGAGACTTACTGCAAAGCCAATCTTCTGGATACCAACTCTCTCAGTTTCTCTTTATTTGTGAATACCTAAAATCACTGTCATTTATGAAAGAAGATATAAAAGATATAATAGAATCTTATATCTTGCTGGATATAAGATTCTTGACTGGCAATTTTTCTCTTTCAGTATGTAAAATATATCTTACTACAGCCTTCCTGGTGCATGACTTTTCATGAGAAATAGGCATTTAATCTTATTGGGTATACCTTATAAGTTAAGATTGCTTTTCTCTTGCTGCTTTCAGAATTCTCTATTTGTGTCTGGCATTTGTCCTTCTGGTTAGTATGTATCTTGGTGTTTGTCTATTCAGATTTATTTGGATGGGAGTATGTTGTGCTTCTTGGACATGGTTATCTATGTAATTCATTAGGGTTGGGAAATTTTATACCATTATTTCTGTAAATATTCCTTCTCTGCCTTTCCCTTCACTTCTACTTCTGGAGCACTAAAGTCATGTTTGCTTACATGTCTCTTGCCATTGTTTAGTTCCCTGAAACTCTATTCAATTTTGTCCATTCTTTTCTTCATTTGTGCTTTTGTATGTTCACTTTCATAGGCCATGTCATCAAGCTTACTGATCCCTTCACCTGCCTTTTTAAATTTGTCCATTGTATTTTTAATTTACATCATTGCAACTTTCATTCCCATAAGATCTGCTATTTTTCTATGTATACTTTTAAATTCTTCTTTGTGCTCACCCAGTGTCTTCTTAATATCCTTAAGCTCATTAGCCATCTCATTTAATTTATTAAAGTGATTTGTTTGGACATTTATGATTACTTGTCACAACTCCTTTATATCATCTAGAAGCTAATATTTTTCCTTTAACTGGGGCATATCTTCCTGTTTCTTTGTATGGATTGTAATTTTATTGTTGGTGTCTTGGCATCTGGCTTACTAAATGTATTTATTCTGGGTGCATATTCTCTCTTTAGTATAGGGATTTCTTGCACTTGCTCCCTTGCTGTTTGTATAGCAGGAGCCAAGGATGTAGTTGGTACTGTAAGTTGTGGAGGCTGCAACTGCCCTCATTGCCCTAGGAACAAATGAAACTTCTCCCACATTTCTTCTATGTCAGAGGTAGGGATAAAGCCACTGCCCCAGTAAATATCCAAATCGTGCAAGCCAAGAATGTGTGTAGTTTCTGAGAGAGATGGATGAAGCTTCATATCCTGTCCTCCCTTGCCTAGGGCAGTGATGGAGCTGAAGGTTTGGGCAACAACCTAAGTCATGTGGGTCTAAAATGATGCAGTTGCCAAGGTAGGGGGACCTAGCATCAGTGCCCTTCTTGCCTGGAAATGGGAGGGGATGAAGCCTCTGGAGTGCCCAAAAATATAATCCTTGTGGCCTGAATTTGTGTTCAGTTGTCCTGAGAGGCACCACACCCTCTTGTCCAATCAGGGATGTGGGTGGAGCCACAACTACAATTGCCCTGAGAGGCTGAGGAAACATCAGAACCTTCTTATCATATGGCGGGAAGGTCAGGGATGGAGATGGAATGAAAGGTGCTCAACAATCCAGTTCATGCAAGCTGAAGGTGCCTGCAGTTGCCCAGAAAGCCTGAGGAAACACAGCTCTACACCTATCCTATTGGGGAACAGGGACAGAGGTACAGGTGACCTAATATCCAGTGTGTGCTGGCTAGTCCCTGCAGTTGCCCAAAGAGACTAAAGAAAGAGAAGCTGCCTCCTCTTCTATGGAGGGTGGAGTGGTGGAGATGGAATTGAAGGCATGCAACAAACCAGTTTGTGAAGACCAAAATTATCTGCAGCTGCCAAGAGGCCAAGGAAGCATAGCTCCTCTTCTATCCTATTAGGTTATGGAGATGGATTCCAAGGTGTTTTACTATGTAGTCTCTGTTAGACAAAATCGCCTGCAGTTTGCCGGAGAGGTTGGTGCAGTTTCTGTCAGCTTCATCACTGATGGATGCAGGCCTGGAACTTAGCCTAAGACTACAGTCTGATCTGAGTGGGAAGAAGCTGGTCCATAGTGTCACTATGATTTTCAATCAGCCCTGCTTCCCCTCCTGGAGAGTGCAGGGTTAAAATGGCAGCTGCTGGCCTCTTTCCGACTTGGACAGTTTCAAACTTTAGCTGCTCTTAGGATTATACTTCAGCAACCCGAATTTACTAAACAGTAGCTAAAGTTGGTGGCCAACAATGACTTCCTCCTCATTCTGGGAAATGCAGCTTCCAAATCCAGTTTCTGAACAGCTCCAGTGGAGGCTGGTGCCTACAGTGGAGGATGGCATGGGCCTCCGTGTTGTGGTGTGCACTGCTCAAGCAACTACATTGCAGATGGGAAGGCTCCTCCTTCTATTCATTCAAGGATGTTGCATGAGGTTCTTCTGGTATGCTGGGCCCCTGAAACAGGTGTTTATATAGCTCAGGGTGTTTAGTAACAGCCCTGTAGGAAGAGATCACTCTTGGAGCTCCTTACTCAGCCACCATCTTGCCCCTGCTCTCATCTGTTTTTTTTTGTTTTTTTTTTTAAACATATCATAGTTTTCGTGTTTTAGCTAAGACATTTTTGCCTAAACCAATATCAATATTCATTTTGTGTTAATTTTGGTAAATAGTGCAAGGTAGCGATAGATATTCATTCTTGTTTAGTATGGATAATCAATTATTTTGGACCACTATTACACTAGCTTAATGACTGTAGCTCTATAGTACATGTTAAATCAGACAATAAAGATCATATAACTTTGTTCATCTTCAGAGTTGATTTGGCAATTCTAGGTCTGTTTGCATTTCCATTTAAGTTATAATCAACTCATCAATTTTTACATAAATAGTGCTTGGATTTTTAATGGGATTGCACTAAATCTAGAGATTGATTTGCATAGAATTGAAATTAACAATATTTAGTCCTTCAATCAATGAAAGTGGCATATATTTCCATTTCAATGTCTCTTAAAAACTTCTCTAAGGAAAATTAGCAGTTTTCGGTGCATAGGTCTTTCACATATTTTGTCAGATTTAGGTGCAAATATTTCATATTTTAGTTGCAGTTTGGATTTTCAATTACTGTTGGTTTTCTGTTAATATACTAATACATTTGAATTTTGTATGTGGATCATCTACCTGAAACACTTAAAAACTCTCTTGTTAATTCTTACTTTTTAAAAAGAAGATATATACTTTTAGCAAAGATTATCTTATTTAGACAAATATTTTCATCCTTCTAATATTTCTAAACTTTTAACATATTTTTGGCTCAACTATTTGGCCTTAATCACCAGTAGAATATTGAATAGAAGTGGCATGTGCTGATGTGTTGCTTTATTCCTGATCTTAGGGGTAGGACAGTATTTTCCATTAAAGATGATGTTAGTTGTAGGTTTTTGGAGTTGTCTGTCTTAGTTTCCCTGGGCTTCCATAAGTAGTTTCAGAGTCTGGGTAGCTTAAAATGACAGAAATGTATTGTCTCACAATTCTGGAATCTAGTAATCTGAAATATATTCACAGCTGTTTTCAGGCTTCCTGAGAAGCCTGTAGGGTTCTGACAATGATTTGTTAGCAACTCATGGCATTTTCTGCCTCTGCTGCATGTCCATCTTCTCTCTGTCTCTCTACTGTGTCCAATTTTCTCTTCTTCTAAAGACATAAATTATATTGGATTAGGGCTCACCCTAGTTCAATTTGGCCTCATATTAATTAACATTATCTTCAAAGATCAATTTCTAAATTGGGCTAGATTATGGTAGGGAGCTAAGACATGTATATATATATATTTGGGGAAACAAAGCAAACTATAACCATGCCTTTTATCAGAATGAGAAAATAAATATTTTTTAACCTTGTATGCTGAGAGTTTTTATTGTCATTTGCTGTTTAGTTTTTCAAGTACTTCTTCTGTATAATTTGACATGACTGTTCTTATGCATATTTTACATTTTTAGTTTCAAAATATGGTAAAAAACATTGTTTTTCAAATATTTATTTACACCACCACTAAATAATTGTGCTTTTAATTATTTCTTAGCAATGTATATGCATTTAATTTCTTTTTCCTGACTTTTTGCACTGGCAGGGACATCCATCTTTTTTTGAATTGAGGCTATACATTCACTTTTTTATCCTAAGTTGTTTTGGTTATAGAGTAATACAGAAATCTTTCCTCAGATTAAAAAAAATTCCCTTCCATTCCTTGTGTGGTAATGCATGAGCCATCAAGGCTTGTAAACTTTTCAATGGCATTTTCTCTATTTATTAATATTATAAAATAATATTTTTCCTTTGTTAATATGTGAGATTAGAAATGAAGTAATGAAATGTCAATGATATGAATCAGAAATCTCATGCCATATACTAATGATTTTAAGAAATCAAATATTTCTGAATAACCACAGTAACAGAATAAGTGCAGGAAACTAAAGCAGAGTCCTCAAGCTCTTTCTTTATTCATCAGAATAACCACTGTGCAAAGAATATATGTGGGGCTTGAACTACTGTCTGTGGTTTGTGTCATTTATATTGAGGGACATGTTTAGGCCACAATTTCACAGGTACCTTCTGTTATTTGTCTTTCATCAACTTCTACAATGCTTTATGTAAAACTAAGACATCTACTAAGATTCTGACATTGCCTGAAGTGAATAATGCAAGAGGATAGGAATTCCTTCCATAAAGCATGTGTATCATGACATTTTCCTCTGTGTCACTTTTCATATTCCCTTTAAATTCAATTATTCTCTTCTTCCTTCAATCTTTTGTAGTCATTTAATCAATTCTCTACTTGTTTGAAATTAGAATATATTTCCTCCTATCACTTGCAGATTTCAAATTAAACTTCACAAAATATTATCTGATCCAGGGCATTATTGTCTGAAAAAGAAGTTTATGTTTAATTCTATCAATATATTTACAAACTATATTTCAATATAGTTTACAAACTATTCATTGAAGGCAGGTCAAAGTAACGTTTGGCACACAATGAATCAGTTAAAGTTACAGATTTTTTCTCCATTCCTTTTTCCTAACGAAATGATTTCTTCCTACATACGTAGATACTCAGTGACTCAGATCATGGTTCCAGACCATTGTTCAGTAATGTAGGATTCCATCTGGTTTGTGAACCTAACCATATACTAGATATCACTGTGCAAGTGTTCACAGCCACTGGCTTTTGGAAATATTATGTAACCTTGCTCATCCAACTTCATGGTATTGACATGATTTTATTCCTTTTCATTATCAACCAGAAACAATTAACCTAAAGGGAAGAAATTTCAGTGTTTTTATCTGTGCCTGGTATATTATTGTCCCAGTATTGCCATAAAAAATTGC
>JAQZBX010075034.1:0-14659 GCA_029593785.1 Cabassous unicinctus
ATAGACATTCATCCCCATTCCTTGTACCACTACCAACATCCACAGAATTGCAGAATAAGAATTAAAGTTTAGGCCCCGAAGAACCAGGCAAAATTTTCAATCTTCAGTGCAAGCTTTAATTTACTTTCATGACAGGTGGCTAAGCCAGCCAAGAGGCCTTAAGTGCTGAAAAAGTGTTACATCAGTGGCCTTTGTCTCTGGACTTCAGGAATCTCCCAGGCTCCACCTCCCACTGCCTTTTCTGTTTTCTTTCTCTGGGGTCTTCAATTAGGTCCTTGGCATTAGACGCTTCAGAGAACTCCCATCCCCATCTGGTGGCTTCAGATGAAACGGTTTGTTCTGAGGGTGGCCTTGATTCTTGGTACTATTTTTGCCGTGAATACTGAATTTTATTCTTTCTGTGAATCCCCAGCTGCTCTTATAGGTCAAACTCCTCCTCAGCCCCAGTTTTGACTTCCTGAGGTCCAGGCTTATCCAAAAGGGGAGTTCAGCCAATAAAAAGCAAACTCCTAAATATTAGAAAGACTGTTCATAAGGGAATGGATTGAAAGGGTTTTCTCTTTAAAGTTAGGTCTAGATAAGGCAAATGAAGAGAAACATATGTACCTCAAATATTTTGGTAAATTGGCACTCATAATATATAATTCCATATATGTATATATAAACAAAACCAAAAACACTCCACAGTTATATTGTCTAGCATGTAGTAGAGAATCATTAAATACTTGTTGGATGCATGAATGACAGAAATGTCAGGCATGAAAATAAATGTAAATAGAATAGCTACAAATAACCAAACAAATATAAGTGCTGAGTCTTGAAGGCTCATAGACTATGATACATATGAGTGTAAAATTTAAGAGATCAATGGAGGAAATGGAATAGTCAACTTACATTATGTAAGAAAGTAATAAGAAAATAAAAGATGAACTCATTATAAGAGATAAAAGGATATACATTTTTAAAAATATAGATCTACTGACTCTGGATAAAATAAAATCCAACTCTCTTTCTCTTTTGATAAAAAACACATTAAAATGACAAAAGCATCAAAAGTAAAAAGGAAAGGTAGATGTATATTAAGCAAATAATAAAAAAGACAGTGAAAACAGCAATATTTTAGGGAAAGCAGAATTTGAGGTAGAAAACCTTAGCTCACACAAGAAGAACAGAATTATATCGATAAGTTACAATCTATACACAACATCGGAATAAATAAAGCAAACAAACAAAGCAGAAATTAACAGAAACACAATGGTAATGGAGATTTTAACATTCTACAGTCAACATGTGATAATGAATAATGTCGATGAATAATAAAGTTTACTGAGCATTAAGTGCCAGCACTGTTGCAAGCATTTTAAATGTATTGCCATTTAATTATCACAACATACTAAAAGGTAGTGAAGGAAAGGATCTCACATTACGTCTCCCAGTGGACACTTGGGGATGTGGGTACCAGCTATCTGCACCTTGTTTGTACATAAGCACACGATCATGGTGTCTATAACAGTCAGAGGAGGAGGCTGGCAGGATTTCTGGTGATCTCCACTATGTGCATCGCCGAAGGTCCTGGGACGCTGTAGCTCCACCTGGGAGCATGTGTTAGCTCCTGTTTTCTGTAATCCTCTTTGAAAGTTACCATACCTTTTCACAATAACTATAGCCTCTTACTTTGGTGTCTTTTTGCCAGTCTTATCATTGTCCTGTTATGAAATCTATGCATATGACAATATTATATTTCCTACTTTACTGATGAAGAAAAGGTATGGAAAGATACAGCATCTTGCCCAAATTAGTAGGGGATGAGATTTTAACTCAGGAAAATGGTGCCAGAACCTATGCTATTAACCACCACCAAATACCCACTTAAGAAATAAGAACATTGAGGACTTGAACAATGTATCTTCTAAGGTTAAATATAAATATATATATATGTATGTATGTATATATATGTATGTATATATGTGTATGTGTGTGTTTTGTAATACATTATAAACAGCCACATTTTTCAGCTATTCATGAGATGTGAAAAAAATTAATCACTAAAAGACTCACATGAAAACCTGGATGAATCCAGGAAGAAGATATTATAAAGAAACACCCTAATGATATGGGTGTTAAAATGTTTCCCTGAATAAACTCTTAAAGAAATAAAATTAAAATGAGAAAAACAGTAGGTTTATTTGGAAAGTAAGAAAAAAATGGAAACATATCAAACCTAATGTCAAAACTATACTCAGAGGCATAATTATAGCTTTGAATGCTTTTGTTAATAAATCAGAAAATAAAGCAGTCAACTAGGAAGCCAGAAAACTAATAAAAACAAGCCTAAGTAAAGCAAGAAGAAGGAAATAATAAGGATAAAGCACAAAAACAAAAGCATCAGAAAGTAAGCTCCTCCCTAGAAAACTAACTCCATAAGGGCACAGATTTTTGTCTGTTTTATTTACTGATGTATATTCCAAATGCCTGGAACAGGCCTGGCACATAGTAAAAGTGCTCAATAAATATTTAAGGAAGTTAGGAAAAAATGGCCAGATTTACAGTAAATCCAAAATATTAGTTTTAAAAAAACAACAACAACAAAAAAAACCCATATAGGCCACTATAATAGATACATTTATGAAATATCAAAACAAGAAAAATAATGGGAAACAAATACTTAAAATTTATTTTACACACATATATATGTTTTAATTAAAGAAAGTACTATGCATAACTCGGTGCTAGCAAAGTCACAGCTTCAAGGAAATGGATAATAGTCTGTGGGGGGAAGGGGTTGTAAAAATTACCAGATTCAAAGAAAACTTAAAAATACCAACAACCAGGGAAGAAATTTTTAAAAAGTTGATGAAATATAATCTGTAAAAATGGCACTGGACCCAGATGTTTTAACAGGTGAGTTATTTCAATTTTCTAAGGAACAACTTATTACTGGGATATAAAAATTGTTCAAGAACATAATAACAAAAAAGGAAAAGCAAATCATTTTATTTACAAAGCTAGTGTAAGTCAGATCTCAAAATCAGACAATATGCTAAAATAAAAATAAACAAAAAACTACAAACCAACTTCACTTATAAACGAAGAAGGGAAAATTCCAAATAAAATACTTAGGATAACAAAAAATCAATTTAGAAGTATGTTATAAAAAGAAACACAGCCCTCAAACAAGCAGATTTTCCCAAGTATGCAAAGATGATACATAATTATGATTAATATTTGTCAATGGAAAATTCTTATCTCAATCGACACACATCTACCCTTGTTTATTTTTTAAAGTAAATAGAATTATAACTCCTTAGGACAAATTAATTAGGACAATTAATTGTAGGCAACAGGTAGTACTGTGTAGGCTGTTGTTACCAGGGGAGAGGGTGGGGATAGGGAATCCGAAGTTAAGGCTTAAAATGTATAAGGCTCCGATTCGCAAAGATGGAAAGGTTTTGGTAATGGTTGGTGGTGATGGTAATGCAGCACTGTGAACGTAATTGACAGCACTGAAATACATATCTGAATGTGATTAAAAGGGGAAATGTTAGATTGTATATATGGTAACAGGATTAAAATTAAAAATAAAATAAATAAAGCATGGCAAATAAACATTTTGACCATATTGGAAAAGAAGAAAAAAAAAACACTATTATTTGTGGATGGGATAATTGCTACCTACAAAAATCAAAGAAAATTAACGGAAATAATAAAACTATCAGATATGCTTTTTTATAGGGTTCCATTCAAAATAGCACTACAAATGGTTAAATATTGTGGTCTAAAATTAACAAAAAATGTTCTGGGCCCAAAGTGAGGACACTGAAACACTTCCGTGAGGAAGAATAGAGAAATCTGAATAAAGAGGGGGGCCACATTTTGGTATGAAAAGACTCAACGTGGTAATTAATTTATGAGATTTAATTCAATGCCAATAAGAGTCATGAGAATTTTCTGGGGGGAGGTGGATGATAGAAATTCTCAAGATATTTGGTAGGATAAAAAGCTGAGACTAGCCCCAGGAATCCTGTTGGGGGGTAAGGGAAACAAAGCTATAACAAAGTAGAGTGGAGATAGCAAAAATATCAACTGAGCAATAAGCAGATCCCAGGATTTACTATATGATAAAGATGGATTGTAACATAGTGGGGAAAGGATAGACTAGTCAATATATGGTTCTGGGAGAGTTAATTTTAGGTGAAAAGAATAACAGTATTTATTTATCACACTTACTTCAAATAAATTTCAAGTGGATTAGAGAGTTAATGTAAAAAAAAATCACCAAATAAGAGGAAAAATACAGGTGACCAGTGGCTGCTGTTAGGATGCAAAGATCTAAGTACAAAAGCAAAGGAAGAATCCACAAAGTAAAAGACAAATAGATTTTTAAAAAATTATTTGTGCACTATAAAATACCTTAAAGGTTAAAGACAGAATGGGGGAAATATTTGCAACGTACTTAACGAAAATAAGCGCAAAGTCTTTAATTAATAAAGTACTCTCACAAGTGAATAAGAACAGAACAAGCTCCAACCGAAAAACTGGCAAAGGAAACAAGGCAAAACTAAAACAAAATAGTTTAAGCATAAGCCTAGGCAAATCTTTAAGCCCAATTTAACCCATTAGCAATCAATAAAATGAAATGAAAATGTCATGTTTTGCTCATAAAAATGGTGATAACTGAAAAAAATATGAAACCCTGTGTTGGGGAGGTATAGCAGGCACTCACGTATATCCCTAGTGAGAATGTACATTAGCATAGTGGTTTGGGAACATAATTTGACAGTATATATCAAGAACATTAAAAATAGTCCTATCCTTTGGCCCAGGAATTTCAGATTTGTACAAAAATTTGTTTATTAATTAAAACAGCAAAATGTTAGAAACAACCTAAATTGTGAACAAGTAAACTGTTCATAAAGCATAATGGCAACTTTGAAATGAACATATAAGTACAGGGAAAGGACAGGAAGGTGATATTCCCCACCTGTTGGCTGTACTGCTCAGTTACGGAAATGCTTTTCTTCTTTATACTTTCCTGGCTGCCCCCTGAACCCCATGTTCTGTGTTTACAATGCACATGGATTACATATATAATCAGAAAAACAGGGAAACGAGTGAAGATTATATACCACAGGAGTCAACAGTGGACTGTTGAGAGATGAGGTGTGTTGATAACTGAGGCTTTAGTTTTTAGTTCTTAGTAATGTTACTCTCAAGTTCTCAAAGGAAAAAATACATGTCTGTTTTTACATATCTTGAAGAAATAAACAGGAACTCAAGTCTTAGGTATTCATGAGTCACATTCATAATTTCGTTGGGTACCCTCTGCCGCGTAACAGACTTCATGCAAGCTTCTTCGCAGTGCCAGGCTCTACAAACTAATACTAATGTTAACTTGAGCAAAGCACAACTAAGGATGCAAATCTTTTGGGGAAAATGGCAACGAATTCCAAAGCTGGACCCCTCCCACCTTAACTTGATATTAGAATGCCACGGTTCTCCTTCAGCTGTGAGGGGATTATTTGATATTCCATTGCCGTAACTTTTTGACACACATGCAAAATTATTCAAATGTCTGGCGGAATTTAATGTTCCATTTTGACCCAAACAAGATAAGAGGATAAAATATCCTATTACAAATCATTGTTATGACTAGATATCTAGAAGAATTTGCTTTCCTTAAGCCAACAATAAGAAATCAAAGACAAAGGAATCCTGAAATTCGTAACTCTCATTTATTTTATTAATATTTTTGGTACCCACTATGTGTGAGGTACAATGGAGAAGCAGGTAGTTTGGGGTAGGAGCGTCTACATATCTATGAAAAGTTAACTTGAGAAATATATTCTTTTGCTGATTTTTTAATAGCATAGTTTTTGGAGTCAGACTTGTCAAATTCAGGCTACACTACTATCAAACAGCTTAATATAAGCTAGCATTAGTTTCTGTATGTGTTCAATGGGAATAAAAGGCAATCTCACAGGTTATATAATGTATACAATAGCTCTTAACCAGCCCCTGATTTATAATTACAATAGCTGGCCCTTAATACAGTGAGGTTACTAACTATTCTAGGCAAAGAATGTCAAGAAAATGTGAATTGAAATTTTGTTAGATATAATTAATTTAAAATTCATTTGTGAAGCACAGTATTATATAGCCTGGTCTTTGCAGATCCTTTTGAAAAGTTTAGGATCCTGCTATTACCCCCAAACTATTATTAATATACATTTAGAGTCTGGTGTATTGCCATGGGGTTAAAAAAAGGAAAAAAAAGGAGAGACTCTATTATGGGATGTGTATTTTGCCTTTTCTCTAAAGACCAAATAACTTTTTCACTATCATCTAAGAGAACACCTTCAGTTAAACCCTTTAATTATATGGGCTCTAATTTACGTAATTGAGTTTCAGATTTGAGCTGTCTGTGTGAGGAAGCAAGTAAAAACCTCACACAGTGTAATATTCTCTGTGGAGCCATTATATCCATTTTAGACATAAAAAAAAAAAATACAATGAAACTAGCTGGGTTGAAATAATGTAAATGAAAACAGTGCATGCTACTTTTTTGATGCCTATACTCTTTAAACATGTTTTAAAATTTATCTTATATTAATTCTGAATGAATCTTAATTTATCTTAAATAAATTACCTAATTTGTTCACCCATTTCCTTTGGAATTCTAAAGCAAGAGAACAGGCTGTGCTTTTAAAAAAAGAGAGAGAAAGTGTGGTATTGGGGATTGTGGAGTGAGGCCATTCCCGTGTGGGTATGAGAGAAGGTCATTAAATGCATGATGGAGGTGCTTAAGTCTGCCCTGAGAGCCATCCTCTGTCCTAGCAGTTTATTTTTAATTAAAAATTTCTTAAAAAATATTTTTTTGTTAGAGAAGTTGTGAGCTTTCCAAACACTCATGCATAATGTGCAGAATTCCCATACATCACCCCTTCACCAACACCTTACACTGTTGTGGAACATTTGTTACAGATTATGAAAGAACATGATCAGATTATTACCACTAACTATGGTCCATAACATACACTTGGTATACTTTTTCCCTTACACCCCCTATTATTAACACTACGCATTGTACATTTGTTATCATTCATGAGAGAACACTCTCATATTTGTACTGTTAACCACAGTCCATCTCCCACGACATGGTTCACTGTGTTATATAGTCCCACGCATTATACATTCCATCCAAAGTATACACTCAGCGGCTCTCCCTTTCATCTCAGAGTTGTGCAGTCATCGTCCAGTAAACCTTTGAATGTTTTCCTTAGTAGAAAATAAAAAAATCCTATACTCCTCTATTATTCAACCTTAGGTTTGATATAGTACCTTCTTTGACCTTGATGCAAGAATATTACAATATTAAATTATAGTCCATAATTTACATTAATAGAGGGGTTGTTAGCCTTTTTTTGTTCCACAGACCCCTTTGTCAGTCAGGTGAAAACCACGGACCCCTTAGTAAATCCACACTATACTGTGTATTATTTAATAAATATATCATGCCCACACCAACACATCCCTACAAAAATAATCTTTTTTTGAATTTCAATTCAAGCTCACGGACCCCTTAGTAAGAACCCCTGCATTAACTGTATTTTTCCCATGCATTACTATATTATTACCACCTTGTAATAGTGATGTACATTTGTTCTAGTTCATAGAACAATCTTGCATTTGTATTATTAACCACAATCCTCATCAACCTCCAGGTTCACTATGTTATTCGGTCCCTAGATTATTCTCTAGCTTTCTTTTAATTGACATTTATATCCCTAGATTACCCCTTTCAGCCACAATCCCATTTATGAAACAACCATGTTATACTCACTATAATCTATAATGTGTTACCGTCAACTCTATCCACTTCCACACCTTTACAGTCAAGCTAATTGAGAATTCTACATACATTAAGCATCAGTACCCCTGCTCAGTCCTCATTTTATCTCCTAGTCACATATAGTCTACTTTTTAACTCCATGTGTTTATTCTTCATATTTAGTAGCTAGGTAATATGATTGAAAGTCTAGAAGTGAGAGTCCTCCAACTTCATTCTTCCTTTTTAAGATGCTTCTGGCTATTCGGGGCCACTTACCCTTCCAAATAAATTTGATAATTGGGTTTTCCAATTCTTTTAAAAAGGCTGTTGGAATTTTTATCGGGATTCCATTGAATCTGTATATCAATTTGGGTAGAATTGACATCTCAACAATATCTAGTCTTCCCATCCATGAACATGGAATGTTTTTCCATTTATATAGGTCTTCTTTGATTTATTTTAGGAATGCATTGCAGTTTTCTGAATACAAGTGCTTTACGTGCTTGGTTAAGTTTATTCCTAAAAATTTGATTCTTTTAGTTGCTGTTGTAAATGGAATTTTCTCCTGAATTTCTCTTCAGATTGCTCATTAGTTGTGTATAGAAACTCTACTGATTTTTGCGCATTAATGTTGTATCCTGCCACACTGGTGAATTTATTAGCTCTAGTAACCATGTTGCAGATTTTTCAGGATTTTCTAGGTATAAGATAATATCATCTGCAAATAGCAGAAGTTTTACATCTTCCTTTCTGATTTGCATGCATTTTTTTTTTCTTGCCTGATTGCTCTAGGTAGAACTTCTAGCATATATTGAACAACAGTGGTGAGAAAGGGCATACTTGCGTTGTTCCTGATCTCAATGGGAAAGCTTTCAGTCTTTCACCGTTGAGTACAATGATAGCTGTGGGCTTTACATATATGCTCTTTATCATGCTGAGAAAGTTTCCTTTGATGCCTATCTTCTGGAGTGTCTTTATCAAGAAAGGATGCTGGATTTTGTCAAATTTCTTTTCTGCATCAATCAAGATGATCATGTGATTTTCTTCTTTGATTTATTAATTTGATTTTCTTGTGTTTCTTTATCCCTGGCATGCCTGGGATAAAACCCACTTGATTATGATAAATACTTCTTTTAATGTGTTGTTGGATTCGATTAGTAAGTACTTTGTAGAGGATTTTTGCATCTGTATTAATTAAGGAAATGGGCCTTGTAATTTTCTCTTTTTTTTGGTAATATCTTTAACTGCTTTTGGTATTAGGGTTATATTGGCTTCATAGAATGAGTCTGATAGCTTTCTTTCCTGTTGAGTTTTTTGGAAGAGTTTGAATAAGATTGGTATTAAATCTTATTTGGATACTTGGTAGAATTCACCTGTGAAGCCATCTGGTCATAGGGTTTTCATTTTGGGGAGTTTTTTGCTAACCATTTCAATCTCTTTGCTTGTGACTGGTTTGTTGAGGTCTTCTATTTCTTCTAGGTTCAGTGTAGGTTGTTTGTATGTTCCTAGGAATTTTTCCATCTCATCTACATTGTCTAGTTTGTTAGCATACAATTGTTCATAATATCCTCTTATAATTGCTTATATTTCTATGGGGTCAGTAATAATGTCCCCATTTTCATTTTTGATTTATTTGCATAGTCTCTCTTTTTTTCTTTGTCACTCTAGCTAAGGGTTTATCAATTTTGTTGATCTTCTTGAAGAAACCAAATTTTGGTTTTGTTAATACTTTATATTGTTTTTATTTGTTCTCAATTTCATTTATTTCTGCTTTGATCTTTGTTATTTCATGCCTTCTGCTTACTTCGGGCATACTTTGCTGTTTTTTTTCCTAGTTCCTCCAGCTGTGTAGTTAGGTAATTGATTTTAGCTCTTCTTTTTAATGTAAACATTGATGGCTATAAATTTCTCTCTCAGCACTGCTTTCACGGCATGCCATAGGTTCTCATATGTTGTATTCTCGTTTTCATTTGTCTCAAGATATTTATTGATTTCAATTTCCTCTTTGACCCACTGATTATTTAATAGTGTGTTGTTTAATCTCCATGTATTTGTGAGTTTCCCCTTTTTCTGTCTGTTATTAATTTCCAGTTTTATTCCATTATAATCAGAGAAAGTGCTTTGTATAAGTTTGATCTTTTTACATTTATTGAGATCTGTTTTGTGACCCAACATATGGTCTAGCCTGGAGAAAGATCCATGTGCACTTGAGAAGAATGTATATCCTGCTGTTTCGGGGTGCAATGTTCTTTATATATCTATTAGATTTAGTTTGTTTATCATATTATTCAAGCTCTCAGTTTCTTTATTGGTCCTCTGCCCAGATCATCTATCCACTGATGAGAGTGGTGTATTGAAGTCTCAAACTATTATTGTAGGGACATCTATTTCTCCCTTCAGTTTTGCCAGTATGTGCCTCAAGTAATTTTGGGGCATCCTGATTTGGTGCATATACATTTACCATTCTTATTTTCTCCTGGTGAATTGCCTCTCTTATTAGTATATAATGACCTTCCTTGTCTCTATTAACGCTTTGCTTTCAAAGTCTATTTCATCCAATATAACTATAGTTGTTTTTTTTTTTGGTTACTGCATGTGTGGAATAGCATTTTCTAGCCTTTCACTTTCAATCTGTCAGTATCTTTGGGTCAAAGGTGAGTCTCTTGTAGACAGCATATAGATCGCTTATATTTTCTTATCCCTTCCACCAGACTGTGTTTTTTGATTGGGGAGTTTAATCCATTAATATTCAATGTTATTACTGTAAACACAATTCTTACTTCACTCATTTTGATCTTTGGGTTTTACCTGTCATATCTTGTTTTCACCACTTTTTTTACACTTTCAGTTACTTTTACTAATATACTCTTCATTTCTAGACTCTCTTCCAAACCTCTCTCTCTCCTGTTCTTTCTTTTCAGGCTGTAGCACTCCCTTTAGTGTTTCCTACAAAGCCAGTTTCTTCATTATAAATACTCTCAGTTTCTGTTTATCTGTGAATATCCTAAATTCGCCCTCATTTTTGAAAGACAGTTTTGCAGGATATAAGATTCTTGGCTGGAAGTTTTTCTCTTTCAGTATCTTAAATATATCATACCCCTGCCTTCTTGCCTCCATGGTTTCTGATGAGAAATCAGCACTTAATCTTATTGGCCATCCCTTGTATGTGATGAATAACTTCTCTTGCTTATATTAGGATTCTCTCTTAATTTTTGGCATTTGACATTCTGATTAGTGTGTGTCATGGAGTAGGTCTATTCAGATTTATTTGGATGGGAGTATGTTGTGCTTCTTGGATACAATATCCATGTCCTTCAATAGGGTTGGGAAACTTTCTACCATTATTCCTTGAAATATTCCTTCTGCCCCCTTTCCCTTCTCTTCTCCTTCTTGGACACCTGTAGCATGTGTGTTTGCATGTCTCTTGCTGTCATTTAGTTTCCAGAGACCCTTGTCTTAGTCTGCCAAAGTGGTGCTGATGTAAAGTACCATTAAATCTGTTAGCCTTTATAATGGGGGTTTATTTGGGGGTAAAAGCTTACAGCTCCAAGGCCATAAAAAGTCCAACTTGAAGCACCATAAGAGGTGCTTTCTCACCAAAGTCAGCTGACACGTGTTAAAGCAAAATGGTCACTGATCTCTGCTGGTTTCTGCCTTCCCCTCCAGGCTCACCCTTTCCTCTTGAATTTTGTGGTCCCAGCCTCTTGAGGCTTCATGCTTAAGTGATCCTGCAGTCCTCTCTCTCCTGCCATAGGGTTTGTTTTTTTCTGGGCCTCCTATATCAGTTTTGGATGGTCTGGTCTCTTCCCAATCTCAGCTGTAAGCTGTCAGGAAAATGGGTCATCTCTGTCTGGGTCCTCAGCTGTTTGAGCCTTCTCTGTTCTGTCACATGGCAGAATAAAAAATGACAGAGCTCTCTTTTCACATGTTTATCTGTGTGAGTGTCTGTTTACATCAGACCCAGCAAAGGCGTGGGGACTCAACCTGAGTCACACCCACTGACTTAGTCTAATTGAAAGCCCAAAGCAGTCTTATCAAATAATATAATCAAAGGCCCCTCATCTCACTGTCCTGATTTTGTGATAATCAGGGTAGGCTAAACATTCGCTATGTTAGAAACCATGCATGTGTCGCCAGACCTAGTTTTTCTCCCTAGGTCTGGTTTTTAGAATGCTGGTGATAAACCAAGCCTGATTTATTATATGACCATCCTGTATGGGAAATGACTGTAAATCCAGGTATCTTTAGTCAACCTTAAGAGATATAGCAGGGGGACAGATGTGGCTCAAATGGTTGGGCATCTGTCTCCCATATGGAGGGACCTGGGTTTGATCCCTGGGACCTCCCAGTAAAAATAAAAAAAAGAAAAATATAGAAGGCACGTGGGCCACTAAGCCCCATGCATGGTTGAGCCCCCAAGGCCCTGTGTGTGGGTGCGCCGCCAGGCCCTGCATGTGGGTGCGCTGCCAGGCCTCACATGCAGGTGAGTCCCCCAGGCCCCATGTACAGGTGCACCGTCAGTCCCCACGTGCGGGTGAGCCATCAGGCCCTGTGTGTGGGTGCACCACCAGGCCCCGCAAGCCACACAGCAAAATGATGACATAACAGGAGAGTGACACAAGGGAGAGCCAAGATGAGACACACCGAAAAACCAGGAACTAAGGTGGTGCAGGCGGTAAGATGCCTCTCTCTCACATCAGAGGTTCTGAGGATCAAATCCCAGTGAAGATAGGAAGAGAAGGATGAGAAGACAGGGCAGGAAATGGACACAGAGAGTTGCCCAGTGAATGGACACAAAAACAGCAAAAAGGGGGGGGGTGTAAAATGGATAAAAGCAAATAGATAAATAAATCCTTAAAAAAACACATATAGGGGAGTAAGATATGGACAAGAGTAGTAATACTTTGACAATGCTTTCATAATTTGTTAACAAATATTTCACAACAATGCAGAGTATTTGTGGTGGGATGATGTGTGGGAGCCCTGTATGATGTCATGCGTGTTTGTTTTGTAAGTTCACAATATTTACTGAACACTTATAGTTTATGTATGTTCATGTATGAATGATATACTTCAATAAATTGTTTTTAAAAGTTTTTTTTAATTTAAAAAAGGCACTTCAGCTGAATTAATGCAAAAAAAAGGTATTACACACAGAGGAATAGATTAGTTTATGAACATAATCTCTCTCTTTTGGAGATTCATAAAATAATCTCAAACAGTCATAACCCTGTTCCATTTTTTCCATTCTTTTCTTTATCTATTCTTTTTTATGTTCCCTTTCAGAGGCCCTGTCTTCAAGCTCACTGATCCTTTCTTCTGCCTCTTCAAATCTGCTGTTACTGCCTCCATTGTATTTTTAATTTCATTTATTGTGCCTTTCATTCCTATAAGATCTGCAATTTTTCTATGTATGCTTTCAAATTCTTCTTTGTGCTCACCCAGTGTCTTCTTGATGTCCTTAATCTCTTTAGTCATTTCATTGAATTTATTAAGGAGATTTGTTTGAAAATCTATGATTAATTGTCTTAACACCTTTATGTCATCTGGAGGCTTTGTACCTTTGACTGTTTCTTGGTATGGATTATAATTTTGGCATCTGATTTATTCTTCACCTTTTTTGTCTCTGTAGTCTAGGGCTTTCTGTTTGGTTTGTGCTACAGCCCCTCTTTGATACCTGGTTCAACTTAATTTGGAACTTTATAGTGGCTTGTATTTAGTCAATCTGATTTTTTTCAGCTTTTCTTTGTCTGTTTCTTGACCTTTCTCCCTTGCTGGTTGTGGAATAGTTGCTGACGATGTGGTTGTTACTGTAAGCCATGGAGGCTGAAGCTTCCCACATTGAGCCAGGAACCGATGAAGACTTTCCCACCTTTCTCCACTGCCAGGAGTAAGGATATAGCCACAGCTGTGGCAATAATCCAAACTGTGCAGGCCAAAACCATCTGTAGTTGCCTGGAGAGACTGATGAAGCTCCATGCTCCTACCTCCTCTGCCTGGAGCAGGGATGTAGCTGTAGGTGTGGGCAGCAAACTAAGAAGTGTGAGTCAAAACTGACTGCAGTTGCCCAGGTAGACTGATGAAGCAGTGGCCCCCTCTCCTCCCCTGCCAGGGGCTGGAATGGAGCCTCTGGTATGCCAAGCAATCTAGTCTGTGCAGGCTGAAAGCAATTGCAGTTGCCCTGAGAGGGCGAGGGAGCACTGTCCCTCCTCCTGCTCCGTCAGGGGTAAGGACAGAGTCACAGACATATCCAATAATCTAGTTCATGTGGGCCAAAAGTGGCTACAGTTGTCAGGGAGGCTGAGGGAGCACTGTTCCTTCTGCCCTGTCAGGGACGGGGATAGATCCACAGGAGTGTTCAACACTCTAGGTCCTTGTGGGCCAAAAGTGCCTGCAGTTTCCCAGAGAGGTTGAAGAAATACCATCCCCCTCCTATCCAGGTGCCTACCATCACTGTGATTTTCAATCAGCCCTGCATCCCGTCATGCTAAGGGTAGAGTTAAAATGGAGGCCACTGGCCTCTTTCTGATTTGGACAGGCTCAAACTTTAGCTATTCTTAGACTGGACTTTAGCCAGCCAAATTTACTCATCAGTAGCTGAAATTGGTGCCTGTTATAGTTGGGCAGTTTGATGTAATTATGAATTCCAAAAATATAATTGGATCATGCTTGTAAACTGATCTGTTAATCTGGGCATGATTAAGTTATGATTAGGGTGTTGACTGGGCCACGTCAGTAGGGCATTGAGCCCCACCCCTTGGTGGATGGGGACTCAAATATAAAAGGCAAGGCAAAGGACAGAGCAAGCAGTCTTTTGAGATGCAGTTTTGA
>JAQZBX010075035.1:0-14660 GCA_029593785.1 Cabassous unicinctus
TACAAAAAGGGAAGATTGGATTAGGGTCCCTCCAGCTTGTGATTTTTTTCCTTATCAATTTATTTATTCATTCCTGCATTCAAAATTTCTGTTTTGAGTTACTATGTGCTAGGCACCAAGCTAAGTTCTAGGTGTACAGAGGTGAACAGGACAGGCAGGTTATCTGCTTTGGGGAGCTTACATCCTAGCGGGATCCAACACCAGGGCTTAGGATAATTAATCATGATACTACATAGAATTAATTAGCAATGTAATGTAATGGGCAGAAAAAGGCTTTGGAGCCAGATGAAATTGGGTTTGTATCTCACTTCTGCTACTTACGTGACCTTGAGTGAGTCACTTACCTAGACCGCCTTCAGGTCCTCCTCTGTAAGGTAAGGGCACCTCACAGCGTGGTTGTGGCTAATTGTTGAGGCCATGAGTAGAGGAGACCTATAGCAGGCTGGCATGTAGTGGACTCTCAATTCACGTGACTTCTCTTCTTTCCCTCTTTTCCCTCCACCCCAATGCCAGACAAAATGCATACCTACCAATAGCTTGTTTTTCACCAAAGCTATTGAACTGACCGGTGAAATGATAATGAGGCACTAATGAGACTGAGGTTACATGCCACTCTGGATGATGCACTGGGCTTGCCCAGAGAGAGGCTTCTTTCGAACAAGCATGAGTCAGGCTGCAGTGATGAATGGCTCTGTGCAACCCTTTCCACTCTGCAGAAATAGTGTGTATGTGTCATCCTAAAAGCCCGTCAGGTACTAAGTAGCATCATGAAAATGTACTTAATTGCTATGACGTTGTTTGAAAAATTGTCAAAGAAAAGCAGCTGGTATTTGGCTTTTTAAAAAAAATGCTACTTTAAAACAGGTATAAGCAATATGCTATTTAAAGAAAAAATGCCCACAATGTCAAATATATGAAAGTGGGGAAGGAGATAAGGAAGGAAGGAGGGAGGGAGGGAGAAAGGAAAGAAATTAAATGTATTTGCAGACAGAATAAGGATAATGTGGTTCAGGAAGTGATTCTTCCTTGGTTAGTAACCTCGGGTACTTGTATTAGTGACATAATGCAATGATGGGACTGGGGGATAGTGTCAAACTAGTTTTTTGGTGGTTTTTTTTTTAATAGTACTCAGGAATAATGTGAAGTTTTTCAGCCTGAGGACATGTGTGCTATCTGTTTGTACCATTTATAAAGATGAGCTTCTCACTCCATGTCTCATCTATAGTGAAACCTCTTTCCAGAGCTTTCCATTGAATTTCGCATTTAATTTAAAGTCTTAAGGAAAAGTTGCCATTTCCTATTGTCAAATGGCTTGTAGCTTTGCTATCTTAATAGGGTCGGGTCTATGTTCCTTTGAAAATATTTTACTTCTATCCAGGAAAATTTATGAAAATCAAGGGTCCTGAAAGGGAACAAGATTTGTCAGTAGGAGACAAAAGGGAAATATTGATGCTGAAGAACATATTAAGCAATATCTACATCAACTGGATTATCAGAGATGTTTATACCCTCCTACCCTGCATGTACAGATCACTAACTTTCTAAAAGTTAAACAATTAATTGTTTCTTTGAGTAAGGTCCTATTTCACATCCTTTCAATTTTTCTCACTTATGAATCCAACTAACTGAAATATGAATTAAGAGTTCACAGATGTAGTCTCGTGGAGTATCACAGAAGACTATCCTCTATCTCTCTCACCTCCCTACCACCACCCCATCTGGGCTTGAGGCATTAGCTTCCAGGACTTAGCTGAGAAATCTCCAAACTAGCAAGTTTGGCTCATGAAAGTTATTCTCTTTAATGTGAGCCACTGTGTGTGTGTGTGTGTGTGTGTGTGTGTGTGTGTGTGTGTGTATACAGTCAAAGATTTCCTACAATTGCTAAAGGCAGAAAATCCTCCATCTTTTGCCTTTTGGGAGCTACAGAAAATTTCAATAGGAGATTCTCTGGCATCAAGAGAAAAACAAAGGAACCCCACAGTAATAAGGTAACACTGGTCATAACAATAGCTAAATGTAGGCTTTGCCTACATTGGCACTGACAGCGTCTGTGAAGAGTGAAAATGTAATGAATGCATTCTCACAGACCCATTTTAGAACTCTTAGGACAAATGTCCTGGTAGTTGAATTTTTCATTCTTCTTCCAGATTGTTTTATCCTTTGTAATCCCAATTTTATTGTGTAATCAAGTTTATCTTTAAATGAGCATAAGAGAAACTAGTTAAGCCAATACATGTTCAAAAACCCCTAGTTTGAGAGAAAAATTCCCCTATTGTCTTTACAATTAATCTCTGATAAATCAGATTCATGTAACAATGATAGAGAACTTACTATATACTAGACCCTGTGGGAGATAGATTAAGAAGAAGAATCCAGTGCCGGCTCTCTCTGAAGAGGTGACAGCCCAATGAGAAAGATGAAGAAAGAAAATCAACCAGTCCCCTTCCCCAGTAGTCCAGGAAGAGTTCCCCTCAGAGGGAGGCATCACAGTGAATTCTTGACCCATTTTTAGTGTGTTTGGTTTATAGGGTGACTTTTCTCCAAAGGGCTCAAGGCAGTCAGTGTACATGGAACTGCCAGTGAACGCCAGCAATGGGGAAGCCAATATGTAAGGTGAAATCTAGAGCCAAGAGAAAGGGGGCTCAGGAAAAAGTAAGCAACGGATAATGGAAATACTATTTAGTGTGGTTGAGCCACGTCCTGAAGTCATTTGATTCAGAGGTTGGCTAGGCATAAGCCAGACTAAAAACGTGCTGAAAATGAGGCTCAGTAGCTTTTCTCAGCAGCCCTTGGCATGATGGTTTGAGGGCTACAAACTGAGGGGCAGCCTTCAACCTTTCAGTTCTTCTCCCTCATGCCTAGTTCTTCCTTTGCCCCCCAATTCTGCAGGGAGCTCTGCTTATGAAAGGCCGTTAAGAGGGACAAATAGGGCTTCAGTAGCTGTTTTATCACCATATTTCTCCAAAATTCTCGGTCCCCCTCAGACATTTTTTTTGGATTTCCTTTCTACTTTAGCTCTCCTGGAAGCAGAAATATGTCACTTCATTCTGTCTAATTTGGGGAACTGCTATATCTTTGCCTGAGTATATGCCCTGGAATGGAAGAACTGACGTCAAATGCTGCTGGCTAGTATGGTAGTTTACATATTCTACCTTACCTTAGATAATCCAAGATTGTTCATGGAAATGCTTTGAAGGACAAATGGAGTATATAGAAAAAGGGCTTAATTTGGTATAGCATGAAATATTTATGAAAGCTGAAGATTTACAAAATTCCTCTTTAGGCAAGACACATAAATTCGGGATGTACCCCTTGTAATATACCCTCTAAGGGCTTAGATTGGCATATTCTTCATCATGGATTTATCTTGAAAGTAGTCTTCAGTGACAGCTATTTATCAGGACGTGTTCTATGGCAAGAGAGTGACATTTATCCTTTAAGAAGAATATGGTGTCACATCCAGTAGCTTTACCTTCAGAATTGAGTGAGAAAAACACGGCTTATCCTGCTGACTGACAGCTTAATATGGTGTGCCACATTTGAGAAGGGCTGTACTTGACCGACTGTCGTGTCTGAAGTAGCAAGGGGGAGTCATTTTCATAGCTCGATGATATGGCAGTAGGAGACCACCTGCTGGAGACTGGATGGCTTATTGCTTTAAGCAAATAGAGACTGTGTACTTAGGCCAACTCCTCCTGGGCTCATTTTTATCATTATGTGGAGAACATTCTGGGGGCTCCAAGGCAGGTTCCAACATACCCATACCCTCCACACATAACTATCACCTCATAATTTCCTCTTTGAAATGTGCTCCAATGGCGCCCAAGGCCTTTCTCCTCTTACCATCAGACCATAAAGGCTGAGGAGTTGGGACCATGAAGAAACATAGCTACTTTTTAAAACATTTTTATTTTATTTTATTATTTTATTTTATTTTATTTTAAAGAAGCTTTAGATTACATAACTGTTACATCAAAAATATAGGGGATTCCCATATACCCCATCCCCTCCCCCTCCCATACTTTTCCCCATTAACAACATCCTTCATTAGTGTGGTACATTTGTTACAACTGATGAACACATATTGAAGCATTGCTACTAGCCATGGTCAATAGCATAACTTTTATTTTTTAGGGGTACCTGGGCTTGAACCCAGGACCTTGTACATGGGAAGCAGGCACTCAACCACTGAGCTACATCTACTCCCCAATGACAGTTGATTTTTCATTGTTTGTTTTGTTTTTAGGAGGTACTGGGGATCGAGCCCGGGACCTCATACATGGGAAGCTAGTGCTCAAGCACTTTAGCTACATCTGCTCCCCTGCAACTGCTTTTTAAGAACCTATTTCATTAACATGCCAGAGCATCTATGCCCTCTAAATGTTATTGCCTCCTGAAAATTAGGGGTTTGAGGACGTCATAGAGGGATTTCATTAATGTGCCAGTGCTAAAAGCATTTTTCTACATCTTCTTTGGAAAAAGCCTTGCAGGCTTATGAACAGCCCTTGGTGTCTGCAGATCATCAGTGGGTCAAGCTGAGGATTAAAGCAAAAAGACCCTGATGGGTTAGGAAGGATGAGCCAGGGGATCGTTGAGCATTGGGAAGAGTGCAGTTTTTAGGGTCAGACAGATGAAGATTTGTATCTGTCAAATACAAATCTATTCAGATACTGATAGTGTGCTTTGGACAAGTCATTTAGCTTCAAACCCTGTTAACTTATTTGTAAGGAGGGGATAATGACACCAACTGTACCGGGCTGTGGGGAAGATTAGTTTGGGCACACAGGCACTGTGTAAATGGTAGCTCTTGCTGTGGTTACTATCATCCTTGTTATCGTGTGGTTGAGCCGGCCAGATAAGTGTCCAGAGCGAGGCATGGAGAGGGGTAGGTCATTCTTCTTCCTGTGAAGGAAAATTGGATTTTTTAAATATCTAGAAGTCATTTGGAACCAAACTATTGAATGGGGTGGCTGGTCAAGCAGCATGATACCATTTGGGGTCCTGTGAGATGAAAGGATGAAATAATGGGAATGTTTATTTCTTGTGATGCTTAAACGGGCTTTAAACGGGGTTTCCAAAGAGGAGTTCCAGAAGTGTTTGGAGTAACGTTGGCATCACGGGTGGGCACAATACTGTTTTGGCTGTAGACATCTTGTTAGATAGGTGCTTACAGTTTTGGAATCTGCCTTTACTTTATATTCACTCCTCAGAGAGCATGTAAAATGAGGTGGAGACCTGATTGAGACAAGGCTCATGGGTGTGATAAGTCTCCTGGCCTTTCCCTGATAAGGCAAATGGTCAGTTTCCTTTAATCATATCAGTTTCCCTTCATCAGAATTCCTCTGACCTCCACAAACAGTAACAAACCCAAAATGTTTCAATCCAATCACTCTAACCCAGAAGGGCTCTTTCTGGTACCAGTCATTGAGCATTAAAGAAAACGGGCTCTCGGGGATGTGGAGGCTGAAGAACTCAGGAGAAGGTATGTTCCGGAAGCCTCCTTCTTGGGAGCCTCCTGCCAGTGATCTTGCGCCTGGACCCTCTCTGGCTCCCTTGTTGTGGTGGTTCTGGTGGTTAAGGTGGTTTTTGTCCCCTGCGGACGCCAGGAAATGGTTGGCTTCTACCACTTCTTTACTGCTGCTGGCCCCAGTTCTTCCCCCAAGATCCAATCTTGTGGGGGCTCTTTCGAAAGAAATTCGGCTTTCCAGTTTTTTGCCCTTTCTTTCTATACTCAGACAACTTCCAAATAATATTTGAGCTTTTCTGATGATTTTTAACTGATAGAAATATAGCCCGAAATGTGGGGGTTAACGAAAGCGCATGGAAGCAAATGTCAAAGTAGATGGTAATCATAAGGCAGTGTAGCAGAGTGTTTGAGTGCCCAACTTTGGAGTCAGCACGCCTGAGTTTGAATTCCTGCTCCCGTACATGCTAGCTATTTCTCATCTTTGAGTGCCTATTTCCCCATCAGGAGTTATATAGAACATCTGTATAATGGAGTTAATAATTTTTACCATAACAGGTTGTTGAGAGATGATTCAGAGAGATTATGAAATGCAAAGTATTTCCAGTGGAACACAGTAGGCCCTCAAGGCAGGGTAGCTATGATTCAAGAAGCCTAGACAAACAACTCTTATAGATCTTTACTGGAAGATAGATGGAGCTAGGCCTAATTTTAGCTCCCTTCAATGACCCATTTCTTAACTCTTCAGGAAGACAGCCCCACTCGCCTCCTCTAATTTTTATCTGATTGCCTCTCCCTTGTGCAAAAACATCAAAATCTGCATCCATGGTCCTAGCTGGTGCATATGGTGGGCATTTGGGCCCACTGGGACTCAAGCGAGAGCTGTTTGCATCTTAGAGTATGCACCTCTGGCTTTCTTGCCTTCAGTGTCTCGTTTCATAGCAAAGCCATTTTAAACAGCTCCTCATATGACTCCTTAAGAGTGGTTATCCAGGGAATCTTCCTCAATTCCTTACGTTAGAAACCAGGGTGAATCTGGTCACATCTAGTTGTCCAGTCCTCTAAAGTCCTTTCTGTCACCCTTGGGTTAACCTTTGTGGAAAGAAAGAGATCTTTAAAATCAGTCCTGTTTTCTCAGTTTCCCAAGCCGATGAATTTTATTCTGTTGAGGGTGGCTTTGATCTTTTGGCTTGTCTCCTTTATAGTGAAGTTTCACTTCCCTGTGAAAGGAAATTTATTCAGATTTGTAGCTTCAGTGTCACTGGAGCTTCCTACTTTTTGCCCTGTCATAATTTAGGGATCCATGTTGGGTGGATCTTAAAAAACACCCAAATGAACTCTTCCCTGCTTTGATCTGCTCATTTGCTCATTTTTGTTCACTCTTCCCCTGGCTTCTGGGCATATCTTCGGGCCCAGAGCTCTGTGCAGAGGGAGCCAGATTAAAGTGTTCTCACCTACCGTTGGGGATACACCAGTTTTGGGGCAGAGGGAGGTATATGGGGTTGTGATATGCAGGAACCCATGCTGAGTAGCTAATCTCCAAATACCATTAGGGGCAGCTGAGACAAGGATCATCCTAGAAGCAGCCAGAAAAAGCACTGTTTGCCTGGCTTACCCCTACTTTTCCTTAGCTCCATGTCTTCTCCTGAAGAGCCCAAATACCTGCGACCCATGCCTTAGTCTGGGTTAAGGACCCCTTGACACCCAGAATACCCCGTTACCCCATGTTGAGAGCTTTTACACATCTGTCTCTAGTCATCCACGAGCTTCTTTAAGACAGAAGGTGTCTTCTGTCTGTATAGCCTCATTGCTTAGTTGTGCCTGGCATAGAGTAGACTGTCCTCACATGTTCATTGAATTGAATAGCTGAACCAAGAAACATACTTGGGGCAACAGACCTGACTACCAGACCTAGCTTCGCCATGGTATCACTGCTGTGACTTTGGGCAGGTCACTGAAACTGTCCATATTTTACTTTCTCCTTCTGTAAAACAGTGAAACCACACCTCCCCTGCCTACCTCATAGGGTGGTTGTGAGCCTCTGATAAGCAAATGCACATGAAAGATCTTTGAAAATTATAAAGCACCCTCTATTTATTAGGGTTTAATGTAGAAGAGCAGATCAGATATGGGGGCAAGTTCTGCCCTGAATCGCTCAATCTATACATTGGCTAATTGACACCGCATTGAGTCTGTCTTTCTAAGCATCTCTTCAGACATATTTCTTTTCTTATTTTTGTTCCTTAAGCATATCCACCTATCCCCACAAATTATATTTTTAAGCACATTGGATCATGGTGCTGAAGAAACCTGTTGGCCCTGGATAAGGAAATATTTTGAGAGATTGGGAACATAGTTTAAGTTAATGAAAAGTCTGAGTGACAGACAATTTTAAAATAATGCCATTTTATTACTTTCAAGTACGTATAATAATATCAGAGTTGGGAATAGAATGTGGAGAAAAACAGCATGTATCAGAGAATCGAAGCAAACAAATAAGAATCATTGATAATGAGGCTATCGCTTGCCTTGTGAGTATCCTGCTAAAGACCATCATCCTCAAACTAGCGAGCACTCCCCTGATGAAACCCCTTTATTTAGGAAACTTTTTTCTTCTTCATAGACACAAAGAAAATCTCATTCAAAATCCCTATTCAGGGGAGCAGATGTATCTCAAGTAGTTGAGCCCCTGCTTCCCATGTACGAGGTCCTGGATTCGATCTCCGGTACCTCCTAAAAACAAAGAAACAAATGAAAAAAAAAACACCTCTCATTGGGGAGCAGATGTAGCTCAGTGGTTTGAGCACCTGCTTCCCGTGTACGAGGGCCTGGGTTCGATTCCCAGTACCTCCTAAAAAAAAAAAACTTTATACGTAACTTCTGGATTACCCAGCTTTTCCAACCCCAGGGGATGGCATGTAGCAGCAGTGCTCTGCACTATGGTTACACACAAATAAGAGCCCCTAACAGTAAGCATTCTCTGGCCCCTAGGGTGATCAACTCTCAGTTTTCCCGAGACTTTCCTGGTTTTAGGACAGAAAGTCCCAAATCCTGGGAAAACCCTCATTTGGGGGCAAACCGGGATAGTTGTTCACCCTGCTGGCACCTATGCGTCCAGCAGCTACTAAATCTGGGGAAAAGATGCAGTTGTGGGGGGTTTACTTACACTGGAGGGACAGGTGAGAGCTGGGGGGCTGCAGCTCAGCCATTCCGTTGGTTTTTCTGCCTTTACGTCTTTAACTCCTTAGAAGCATTCTGATCACTTCTCTCCTCTTTGCCCCCCACCCAAATCCTGTCTAAGTGTGCAGTGCTTCAAAAAAAAACAGGACTGCAATAGTAGAGGGCCGGCTTTCTATGGTGCATACCGTGTGCCAGGCTCTGTGCTTGGCACTTTGTGTGACTTAACTAGGTTAATTGCCACAACAACCTTTTCAGGTGGGTGTTATTATTATCCCCATTTTACTGAGGAGATTAAGTAAATTCCCAAAGGCCACAGCGCTAGTGAGATGGGATTCAAACCCAACCAAGCCACGGCCTTAGCCACTACGCTGCCTGTGGCACCTGAGATACCTGGCGTCTGTCCTGCACGGGCCCAGAGCCCTCCTGCCATTCCCCGTTCTTGAGCAAAATCCCAGCCTAAGCTCGCTTTCCAGTCCTGTCCAGCAGACCCGGAAGGAACGTTCTGACCCACCTTTCTCTGGCAGGCACTGCCAAGGTCTTCCCAAATCCTGTTCTTTCCTTGGTCCCCTCCCCGTTCCAAGCTCACTGGAGTAGCAGGACCTTTCCCACTTTTCCTACCATGTTCTTTGCTCTCATTTCCTCTCAAGGCAGTAAGGTGACAATCCCTGGGTTGAAAAGAAGCAGGGACTCTTACGGCTCCTCCAGCGCCTTGCTAAGGGGTGACCTTCGCCTGCATCTGAGGCTAACCAAGCCTCTGTTTAAGCTCCTGTACACACATGGCGCTTGTAATAAATCCGTTGCCTGCGCTCCAATCTTTGGGGCCCCTTTAGCCCTAGGCTGGGAGTCCACCCTGGGTCCGGGGTCTACTGGGAACTTGTTGTGTGACTTTGGGCAAGTCACAGCCCTTCAGCCTCATGCTTTCCTTTATAAAATAGAGGATTTGGACAAAATGACCTCTAAAGCTCTTTCCCACTCTATCAGGCTATGCACTCCTGTGGCAAGGATATTGGGGGCGGGGTGGGGTGGGAGGCAGGGGTCTGAAAGGAGAAATGCCATAAAGCTGCCTTGATGACTTTGAATTTCTAGTTTTTTCCCCGATGGCTTCCCAAGTAGACCAAAGTGAAAGTGATTCAAAAGGAGCCCCCAGGTATACCCGTTCTCATTAGGACAGCAGTGAGCTCTTCATTTGACTCCTTCAGGTCTCTTTGGTGCTCCGGGGTAGCAGGTAGGTTGGCTGTTTGAGATATTGTCAGAGCTGCTCTCAGTTTCTGCTGGAGAGATTGGGGTGAAAATCACATAATTAAACCTTAAAGAAAATGTCTCCCACATAGCACCACATAACCCCAATGGGGCTTCTGAGCAGAAGGAATGGAATTCAATGTCTATTGCCCCAAACAATATTTGAAACCACCGCCCAGAATGAAAATTAGAAGCCCTCAAACCACAGAGATATATCAATGAGGGGAGAGATAGATCTAGAGACGGGCCAAGGGCTAAAGGGCAGGTAAGGGCACAGGAATACAAAGTGGCTGAGGAAGCCAGAGCGAGGCAGATAATTTTCACTCTTTCCAAGACCCTCCCGGGCTGGAGAGGTTGGGTTGTTTTTGACCTAGTTGTCCTTGTGTGCATTGCCTTGAACTTTTCTTAAGTATTTATGTAGCAGTTTATATTTTGCCAAGTGCTTTACAATCACCTTTATTTGGCTTAGTAAAGTTTTCCTGGAATCCCATCGACTTTATGGTTGGGAGAGTCCGCTCTTGTTTGCTTAGCACTTCTATGCCTAGAGCCTCACACAATAGGCTGCTTGTTCTGGCAGGAAAGCAGGTGCAAAGAGTCAGTGGCTGAGGGCACCTGCGGCTTCTGAGGCAGTTGGAGTGGGGGTGGTTTACACTTCAGTTCACCTTCCCTTCCCATCATTCTCCTTTAGGTTTATTTTATTGTTGGCAACTAGAGAGAGGCTGTGCCAGGCTTGGGCCTGCTGAGGGCAGAGCCATTTTTTTATTTTTTGTTTTTTTTAGTTAGTACCAGAGATTGAACCCAGGCCTTCATATATGGAAAGCAGGCACTCAACCACTGAGCTATATCCGCACCCCACCGTCATTCTATTTTTTTTTTCAAAGATTTATTTTTATTTATTTATCCCCACCCCATCTTGTTGTTTGCAGCCGCTGTCTGCTCTCTCTGTCCATTTGCTCTGTGCTCTCTGTCTGCTCGTCTTCTCTTTAGGAGGCACCGGGAACCGAACCCAGGACCTCCCATGTGGAAGAGAGGCCCTCAATCACCTGAGCCACTTCAGCTCCCTGCTTTGTTGTGTCTCTCATTGCCTTTCCTCTTTGTGTCTCTTTTGTTGCATCATCTTGTTGTGTCAGCTCGCCGCGCCTGCCAGCGGCGCCAGCTCACCTTCTCCAGGAGGCACCAGGAACCAAACCCGGGACCTCCCATGTGGTAGGCGGAAGCCCAATTGCTTGAGCCACATCTGCTTCCCTATAGCAACTTTATTCATGACCACCAGAAACTGGAAGCAACCAAGATGTCCTTCAATAGGTGAGTGGCTAAATAAAATGTGGTACATTCATACAATGGTATGTTATTCAGTGATAAAAAGATACAGTCTAGGAAGCCAGGAAAAGACAAGAAGAAGCTTGAATTCATATTGCTAAGAGAAAGCAGCCAGTTGGAGAAGGCTGCATACTGGTTTTTTTTGGTTTGTTTGTTTGTTTGTTTTTAAGACTTTTTTTTTTATTGTGGGTAAAAATCAAATTTTTCACAATACATACCAATATTTGTAAAATGATATATAAATACATATGCATATATGTGCATTTGTTTACATAAATGTTATTTGTTATATATATATATATATATTTTTTTAAGGTGCCTAGATAACCTAAATATTACTCAGAAATTACAGGGATTCCCATGTTCCCCACCACCCACACCTCCAACAACATCCCACACCACTATTCCTCATCCGTGTGGTACAACACCCGCAATGGATCGGTGGCTACATACTGTTTGATTCCAACTATATGACATTCTGGAAAAGGCAAAACTATAGAGACAATAAAAAGATTGGTGGTTGTCAGGGGTTTGGGGGCAGGAAGAGGAGGGATGAATAGGTGAAACATAGGAGCATTTTAGGGTGGTGAAACTATTCTGGTGAAACTGTAATGGTGGATATATGTTATGCATTTGTCAAAACCCACAGACCTGTACAACACAAAGGGTGAATCTTAATGTAAACTATGGACTATAATACTGTGTCAATATTGGATCATTCATTGTAACAAATGTACAAATAAAGCATATAGTTTTGGCTTTATTTGTTCCTGGGATTAAAACTATCCTGTGGCCATAAGAATTGGGAGTAGTAGTAGCAGCAAAATCACCTGAAAGGGCAATTAAGAATTCCTCATCAAAATTTAAAATCTTTGAAGTCTCTGAGGAAGCTGGAGTCACTTTATGGGGAAGATGAAGTCAAAATAGGGTGAGGAACAATTATTCAGAAAAAAAATTATTTATTCCTTCAGTAGCAATTTTAGATATTACTCTTTTTTTTTTTTGGCAGGATGTGGTCATAAGGCAAGGTGGTTCCTAGAATCTTATCTTTTTTAGACTTATCAATATGAATAATGTTAGATATCTGATGCTTGAGCTATGGAGTTATATTTTGGGGATACTTAAATCTATTCTGGCAATTAATAAATTTGAACATCTTTCTCATCCCCTCAATTTAAACTGAAGAGGATAGCTCAAGATATTTCCTATAATTTTTCCCAAAAGCCAAACATTCAGAAGTGAATTTCTGGGCTAGCACATGCAGCTTTCACATCAAGCAAACCTTTCAATCAGGAATTACAAGGTAGGGTTACAAGGTAAGAACTGTTTCATAAAGTGCTCTGAGGTCCAGTGGCAAATGGTAGAAACTGAATATTATGATTTAGTCCATCTTCATGATTATAGATATTACAGGGATGGATAAGGTAAATAAAGCAAACTCTTTTCCCTCATTTAACAAGATGCAGCATTTTATGATATGCCAGTTGACTTAATTCACTGACTTGGGTTGGAAGCCGACAAAAACAAATCTTTGCAACTTAGGATCTTTCTCCAAAGTTACTCCAAGTATCTTAATTCCTGAACTACACTGTGAGCTCTGAGATGGTGTTCACTACAACATTCTTGAAGTTTTCCAGTCAATCTGACATCTCTTGTTAAGGCAGGAAACTGTTAAAAGCTGTCTTCTTCTGGGCTAACCCAGGCCACCAGCAAATTTAATCACTGCTACTATATACAAAATAAAATTATGTCTCCCAAGCGTTGACACTGTTGTGCCTGGTTCCCTTCTCAGAGCATTAGCTTCCTGAGAGGAAAGAGAAATCCTAACCAATTGCTTCCATGCACAATGATCCCAGTACAGGGGACTGAATATCCTTTATAGTACAGCTATATAAGCTATAGTACAACTTAAGAAGTCAGGTAACCCTGACCATCCTGACTAGTTTATCATTATTTACACACGTGGTAAATAATTATTTACACACGTAATGTAAATCTCTTGAATAGAGATTTCTCCAAAGAAGGTATACAAATGACCAACCAACACATGAAATAATGCTCAACACCATTAGTCATTAGGGAAATGCTTATCAAATGCACAATGAGATACCATGTGACATCCACTAGGATGGCTATAATTTTTTTAAAAAAGAGAAGAATGGAAAAATAATAAGTGTTGGCGAGGATGTGGAGACATTGGAACCCTCATACCTTGCTAGTGGGAATGTGAACTGTCATAGCCACAGTGGAGAATAGTTTGGCAGTTCCTCAAAGTTAAACATAGAATAACCATATGACCGGAAATTCCATCCCAAATAATTGAAAACAAGTATTCAAACAAAACCTGTACAGGAATGCTGATAGCATCACTATTCACAATAGCCAAAAGGTGGGAACAACTCAAAGGTCCATCTACTGATAAATGGATAAATAAAATGTGGCATATCAATACAGTGGAATATTATTCAGCCATGAAAATTAATAAAGTACTTACACATGCTACAGCATGGACAAATCTTGAAAACACTATGCCATGTGAAAGAAGCCAGGCATATGGCACAAGACCACATATTGTCTGATTCCATTTATATGAAATGTCCAGAGTAGCCAAATCCATGGAGAAAGAAAGCAAATTAGTGGTTGCCAGGGGGTTGGGGAAGGGAGGAATGGGGAGTGACTGCATAATGGTACAGGTTTCCTTTTTGGGGGATGAAAATGTTTTGGAACTAGATATAGGTTCACAATATAAATGTTGTGTTGTGGTTACACAACATTGTGAATGTCCTAAATGCCACCTAATTGTACACTTTAAAATGGTTAAGTTTCTATAAATTTTACCTCAATAAAAAAAGAAGGATGTACAAAGTGCACTGAGTAAAGAACCACTAACTGCTATGAGAGAGGTCTGGAAGATGGGAAGATTGGAAGGTTTAAAGAAATTTTCACAGAAGTGACATTTGAGTTCAGTTATTGAGTCAGTCAATTTATCAGTCAATTATCAAACATTTATTGTGTGCATATTAAATGCTAGGCACTGAGCTAAGCATTGAGAATATGTATGAATTAAGATCTCTTCTGCTCCCTCAGGAGCTCACAATCTAGTAGGGAGAGGCAGATACATAAATAGGTAATTACAGTGCCTTGTATTAAGTGCAGAGATAGATGTATGCATAAGATAATATGGAGAAGTACCACCCATCACTGCCCAGGGATGTTTGAAACCATGAGTGAGAAGTAGCCAAGTGAAGTGAGAAAGAAAGGTCATTTGGGGCTGAGGACACAGCACAAGCAAAGGCATAGAGGCAAGGATAGAAAATGTGTGTGCATGTGTATGTATGTGTGCATGTATGTATGCATAGGGAAGAACTGCAAACGGTTCTATATTGTAACAGCAACAATTTCAAGATAGGAAAGGGCAAGTAGTGGGGAACCAGGGAAGGGTTTAAAGCAAAGGAAT
>JAQZBX010075036.1:0-14664 GCA_029593785.1 Cabassous unicinctus
GTGGCAGCAGGTGGAGAGCGTGGCACTTCTGAGGCTCGAACTGCATTTGCCACAAAGCAAGAGGGATCTTTTTTTTTTTAAGAGGGATCTTTTTATATTACAAGTCTACGGGCGGATGGGGAGGGCAGCTGCAGGAGCATGATTAAAAAGCACAGTGGTCAGGACAGATAATCAAGGAATGGACATTCACAGTGTTGTTTCCCAGCAGGGCAGAAGTTATACTCCATCGTAACTACCTAAGGGATCTATTGTGGTCAGGCAGATCACAGATCAGATTGTTCTCAGAGTTTCCTGGGAGAGAAGTCTGTGCATACTTTATCAGTCACAAGCTTGCAAACAGTTATTTCTCAAGGCTTGCTGTGTAAGTCTTAAGAAATGAAATGCTGACTAAAAGGGGAAAGAACTGGAAGGGATGTGGGAAAAATGCAAAGCCATATATAATACAGCAACAAAGAGAAAAAACAGCATTCATGGCTCTCATTTAGGGATGTCACTATTCACCTGGTGATACTTGCACTGATTATCCTACGAGGAAACTGTCCCACTTTTTTTCTTTAGGGCAAACAAACAAAAGCATTTGAAGTTGAATACTGTCCATTTAGCTTATTTTTGCATTAGAGTGTTCCTTGAAGATACGGAAGTCACATTCAGTGTATTTTAATGGAACACAACCTAGAAAATCACAAGCAAGGAAAAATTGCATTTATTTTTCTTAGCTTAAATGCAAAATAATTTCTTTCATATTAAGAAAATATGAACATGTCAAGCCTATCCTTTAAACAATAAAGCATCATTTGTTATTTTAAAGACAATAAACTAACGTTTATTCTTGATATCGTATATTTCCCAGGCAAGGCTTGAAAAATAAGGCCATAAAATGTAAAATTAAATAATTTACTTGCATTAATTTTCAATTTCAATTTGAAAAAAAAAATAGAAACAGAAATTCTTTATAGGGAATAATTGTTTAACATTAAAAAACAAAACACCTGCTCTCTCTTCTATCAACTGCAAACACCCCTCAATCCTTCCTCTGTGCTGTTTTGTTGAAATTACATAAAGGGTCACTAGCCAACTGGTTCCGCAACTACATTCCAGTTTGCGCTGTTAGGACACCTAACTATACAGGGTAAGATGGCAGACATTGATCTTGCACGACAGATGAAGACATCTATAGACAAGTTGGAACAATGACATTCACCCAACCTGGAGAACTCTTTCCCCTAAGAATCCTACAGGTTTGTTCTGATTCCATGATCCAAGTTTCAAGAGTCTTTTTCTTCCCTTACCTAGCCAAGACCTCTTGGATCCGTGGCCAATTATTTAAGTTCTCATTTTATCCTCCAGCAAGGCAGGTTGCACACCAGTTCTCATGCTAGGCACATAAAAAGCAAGGCTTTTTTTAGGGCTGTACTGTTGAGAATGGCAAGTTACAAGAATGCAGCAGGGAAGAGCAATGAATTTGCTATTTCATTTGCAAGTAGATGGCCAGAGCACAATGCTTTATCCTACTCTTGCAGCTACATTCATAAGGGCCTGGCTCTGAACGGGAAAGCTGATGTGACTTCTAGCTTCAGGGTTGGCAGAATTGTTTGACGCCAGCACAGAGTTTGGGAACAGCTAAAAGCTAGAGAGGCCTCCCCATGTGTGCTTCCCACAGTCAGCCAACCGGAGACCTTTCCCCCATCTCTGTGGCCGACGTGGGGCAGGCTGCTCCATCTTGCAGCCTCACTGAACTATTTCCCTAACCAGGCCTTTCTTCTAGACCGGTTCGTTGCCCCGAGAGGGCCTACTTTATCAAACCCCTCTTCCACAGCCTTCTCCCTCAAAATTGAGCTGCCAGGAGCAGCTGCTCTATCTCTAAACCCACTCTATTGATTATGCCACCTGACTTTTCCTATCTTGTCTTCCTGCCACTTAAAGTGCTGTGCGGCAGCTTGGCGTGGAGGCAAGACGAAGGAATTTGAAGTCAGAGGACTTGAATTAAGTTTCGGTTCTGCCATTTACTAGCAGGATGGCATTGGGTAAATTATTTCATCTACTTACACTTCAGTTTCCTTACCTTACTTTCAAGAAGTATAGTGTATTTTTTGGAAGAGATTAGTAGAGGCTGCTTCCCCCCACCCCGACTTCCTTCCCTGTGGACTGAGTGGCCCTCAGTGACTCCTCAGGGGAGGTGAGGGACCTGTCCAAGACGGAGTCTAGAGTAGGAGACGGCATATTCATTCTGCCCCTTCCTCTTCCCTTTTTAAACTTTTGGGTGTGAGCAGCTTCCAAAGAACACACGATCTCTTCCGCAACTTGGCTGGGGGAGATGGCATGTGAGTGTGCTCTGGTCCAGGTCTGTCAACTACGTGGTTTAGTATTCTGAAGTCCACTTCTTGGCAGCCACAGCATAAGGGGTATTTGCCAGTGTCTACTACATTCGTAATAAAGATGCTATTTTGGTCTCTATCTGCTGAGTCCTTTGTCTTATTTCTCAGTTGGTTCAGAATTCAGGTGGGGAAGAGGAGACTGAGGGGTCTGTTGGGCCCCTTTGAAGATCTTCAACATGGTAAATGAACAACTTCAAATGTTACAAAAAGGCTTTTAAGGGAAAGCACCTGCCTCCCCTTACCAAGTTCTTCTCTCCAGGGCAGTCACTACAATCAGTTACTTGTGTTTTCTTGCGGAGATATACTACATACATATAACTGTGTATAAGTGTGTGTATACAAATGTGTGTATATATATCTTGTCTGTTGCACATAAATGGATCATATTCAGAATTCTGTTCAGCAGCTTGCACTTTTCATTGAACAATGTATCTTGGAGGTTTTTCCTTATTAGAACATAAAGAGCCCCCTCATTCTTTTTTTTTTTTTTTTTAAAAACAGTTTTGTATATATTGTAAATATATATTTACATCCCATCCAAGGTATATAATCAGTGGCTTTCAGTATAATCACATAGTTGTGCATTTATCACCACAATCAATTTTAGAGCATTTTCATTACTCCAAAGAGAAAAGTCCCCTATAACTTAGCAGTCATGTCTGAATCCCTCTCTCCTTCCCCACCCCTACATAACCACTCATCTAATTCTGTCTCTATAGCTTGAATATAATGACTGGCGTTGTACTCCATTAACCAGTCCCCTCTCAATGGACACTGAGAGTTTTTTCAGTATTTTGCTTCACTGTTACAGAGTTGAGCCTATGGATAAGGGCACAAACTCTGGAGTAAGCCTGCCTGGGTTTGAGTCCTGGTGCCACTACTTACTAGCAGTGTGAATTAGGGCAAGTTATTTCACCTCTCCATTTCCATACCTAAAAAATGAGAGTAATCATAACCAACTTCATAGTGTTTTGTAAGGATTTAATGAAGCATTTAGAACAATGTGTAGATTACAGTAAACCTTAGTGTTAGCCAATTTGATTAATGCTGCAATTAAAATTACATAGGCGATATTCCACATTTCCAAGTAGGATGCATTCTTAGGAATAGAATTGCTTAGAAATTATTAAGAAGAGAATTTAAAATGTTGTTATTGCCAAATTTCTTTCTATGGTATTTGTATTAACTTACTCTTCCACCAGTGGTGTGTGTGTGTCTTGGTGTACCCCACAAGATTACCCACACAGCTTGTTAGCAAACTTTAAAAAATTTTTAATCCTACAGATAGAACACATTAGCTAATTGTAGTTCTAATTAGTATTTGTCATTATGAAGTTGAGTATCTTTTCATATATTTAAGAGCTGTTTAACATTTCCTTTCCTACAAATTTTCCAACCTTATCCTTTGTCCTTTTTTTTTCCTATTTGATTGTTGGTTTTTTTCCAACTGGTTTATAAGAGCTCTTTATATAAGAAAAATGAGTGTTTTGTCTATGAAATGTTTTGCAAATGTTTTTCCAAACTTGTCATTTGTCTTTGAACTTTTTAATGGTATTTTATAAGTCAAGTTAATCAATCTTTCCTGGTATCTGGGTTTTGTGTCATACATTCAAAGGCCTGCTTCACACTGAGATTGAAAAAAGAAAAAAAAATCTCCTGTGTTTTCTTCTAATACTTTTATGATTTCTTTTTTTTCCAGTTACTTTTTTTTCTATTCATGGATCATTGTGTTTTTGTTAAGTGATTATCTTTTCCACTTTTTTAAATTAGAGAAGTTGCAGGTTTACAGAAAATCATGCAGAAAGTACAGAATTCCCATATACCTCTCCCTCACACGCAGTTTTCCTTATTATCAACATGTTGCATTAGTGTGGTACTTTTGTTACAATTGATAAAACAATAATATTATAATTGTACTTTTAACCATAGCCCATAGTTTACATTAGGGTTCATTGTTTGTGTTGTATAGTTCTATGGTTTTAAAATTGTTTGTTCTGATAATATATATGCAACCAAAAGTTTCCCATTTTAACCACTTCCAAATCTATGATTCATTGGTGTTAGATTCACAATCTTGTACTACTATTACCACCATTGATTACAAGTTTTCCATCACCCTACAGATAAATTTTTGACACATCTGGAATTAATTTTGATATAAGGAGTGGTTACCTATTTGTCTCAACACCATTCATTTAATAAAGAATAAACTAGGGGACAGATGTGGCTCAAATATTTTTATTGGTATTGTCTATGGGATTTTTTGGGTTATGTTTAAATTAATCTTTTCCTTTGGTTCCCACATAGTGAATGTTGTTATACAGCTCCCTTATACTACAGCAAAGGAGAGAGGACTTCACATTTGAATAGTGCTTTACATAATAAGGATCTCATATTTGTGTAGATCTCTGGGATGATTAGAGTGCTTATATATCTGATATCTCATTTAATCTTCACAGTACCTTTCAGAGGTGTTATTAGCTCTGTTTTCAAGATAAAGGAACTGAGACTTTAAAAGATTAACAGACGTCCCCATAGTAACACAGCTGGTTAGTATCAGAGTTTGAGCTTTGCTCCCCAGTCAATCTGAGCTTATTCCAGAACACCACTACCTGTTTATCTGTTAGTCTTTTCGGGCTGTGGATGAGCTCTGGACCTTTATTCCTGACCTCTGGAGAAGGTAACAGAGACAGACAAATGTTGAAGAGCCATCATTGCAGAGTGTCCCTCTTTATTTCAAATTCTTGCAGCATTGTTCATTTGGTTGGTTCCCCAAAGTTGATCCATAATGCTGAGTGAATACTCTCTCTGCACTGAGCTCTGTACCACACACTTGGAACGAGGGAGGCAGTCTTGACCTTCCAGGGTCCAAGTGGGAGAGGCAGGAATCCTTTCTCTGGCCAGGAAAAATACTGACCAGTGCTCTTGAAAATGGCTGGATAATATCGCCAAATCATACCCAAGCAACTTTGATTGGAGGTTCACACAGATGGTGGTCCAAAATTTGTAAAAGGGGAGAGCAATGCACAAAGATGGAGCTGAGATGAGGGGAACTGGATTCAAGCCCCATTGGAAAGGAGGGCTTAGTTTGTCACTTTAATTTGAGTATAGACAATGGAATCCAAGTCTGCAGAACAGTTTGCACCCAAGTGATTGCTCTCTTTTTCTGAGGTTTCGAAAGTCATGCTGGCATAGGTAAGTGCCTCCTCTGGGATGGCTGAAAGCTGCAGAGGAAGAAAAAGGTAAAATGAGTGAGTTGACTTTGGAGAAAGGAATTAGGGTCCTCTTTAGAAGCAACCTGAGGTTTGGAAAGCTTTGTTCTAGAGTGTCATAGAAGACCTTAAGGGACCAGAAAAACCCTTCAAATACTCACTTGCCCAGTGTCCAGTCCACTATTCTAGCCCAGAGAATAGAGGGAAATTCCCATACTAGCAGACCTCCAGTCTCCAGGGAACAGTGTGGTCACCTTACCTTGTCTGGAGAATCTGAGCAAGGATCCATGACCGGGGAACTGGAGTGACCTGCCACAGGTGCCAGGAAGAAGAGGGACAAGTCTCACCAATGGGGCTTGGAGGAATCAGAAGCCTATCCCTACAATCTTGGATGAAGGGGCAGGGTGGATAGGAGGTGTTGGGTGGGAAAAGTGGAGGGTGGGGAGAGCAGGAAGGAAAAGTGAAGGGATTCCAGTGCTCAGTCTGCAGAGGGTGGGCAGGTTTATTCCCCGCTTGCTCGCTGTCTCCCATTATCTACTCAGAGCTAACTGTTCTCCATGGCAGAGAAAGAGGGCCTGTTCCATCTTCTGGAGACATCTTACATTTTCTGTAGCTCTTTATGATGAGGAAGACAAAGCCCATCAGCAGCAGCGCCAGTAGAAACCCCGCAAAAAAGACCAAAATCAAATGAAGTGGCTCTGTGCAGTTTCTGCAAAGAAAGGGAGAAAATGAACTGAGCTTTTTGGAGGCCTTTCCACTTCCTGATATAGTTTTTCACATTGATTAGTTGACTTTCACTCTCATCCACTGGTTTTCAACTTTTGTTTCCAAGTTCCAGATCCATTTGGGACTTCAGTAAGAGCTGTCAACTCTCTTCCCTCCCTCCACCCCCAATGTTCATAGGCTCACATACAGCAAATTGTATTAAGTTTAGGGGGTTCATGGATCTTCTGAAGCTCAGGGGACCCCAAGTTAAGAGCCACATTCCTAAAATAAAAAAAACTGATTTAGTTCTTTCACAGTTTCTGGCTCTTTCTCCCTAGACCCCCAGCCCCAACTCCCCAAGCCAAGGGACAGGCGGTTCAAGATGAAATGGGAGAGAGGATGTTCATTTACTTGATGGTGGGGTTAGTGAGGAAGGGTGTAGAATAGGCCGGTGGGGCTTTCGTGACGATTGAGGCGTTTGGTATACCTGTAAGAGAACAGGAAAGAGATTAATGTATCTGCCACTTCTCAAAGAAACCCATGCAGATTAAGTGTCCCCAGGTGCCCCATTCTGCCCAATCAATGATGGGACTGCTACTCTAAATAAAGGAGGACATTGTTTCTTAGATTCTGAATCCTTTAAAATGAATATTAGAACTGGAATTTCATAGCTACACAAATGAAAGAAGTAAGAGTCTAGTGTTTCACAGCCTTATATGTTTTTTTTCTCTCTCAGATGGCTCCCTCGTCTCTTTGCTCATTTTTTTTTTTTTGCACTTTTTGTCTGCTCATTGTATTTTCTTTAGGAGGCACCTGGAACCAAACCCAGGACCTCCCATTTGGGAGGCAGGCACTCAACTGTGTGAGCCACATCCACTCCCTGCTCATTTGTTTTTTCTTGTTGTTACTCCTTGTTTTCGCTCAATGTCTGCTCATCGCTTTTGCTTGATGTCTGCTTGTTTGTTTGTCTTCTTTAGGAGGCATAGGGAACTGAACCAAGGACCTCCGTGTGGGAGGCGGGTGCTCAACTGCTTGCACCACATCCACTCCCTGTGTGTTCTTTTGATAAACATCTCAGGTATCTTAGGTTAGTAGAGGAGGGATCATCTAAGATTATCTAGGGAGATATGCCCCCTCTGACCTAAGCAGGGGATCACAGCACTAGGGAGTAGACAACTAAAGAAAACCCACACCTAACATTTTCCAAAGTCAGTCTGACTCTGTAAATGGCTGTCTTTTGTGGGTTTGTTGGTTTGTTTGCTCATTTGTTTGCAAGTAGCTATTAACAGTGCCTAGCCAAAGGCAGCCAGGGTCAATTCCAGATGACTATACCACAAGTAGTGCAGCAACAAGGAAAGTTAACTAGATTCTCAAACCACCCAGCTGGCATAGTACTGGGCACAGAAGGCATTCTTTACTCAAATTTGGAGGTTCATGTGGCTCTCTCTGTTTTTCTTTTCTCTCTTGGCATTAGATTCTACATCATGGTAAAATCTGATTCTGCCAACTTCAGAACTGCACTAGGCAGCGCCATCCCATTACCGCCCTTCAGCACAGTTTCCAGTTTTCCCAGTCAATTTCAAGCCAGCAATGAGGCAGGTACTAGTTCCTGTCCTGAAACTCACCAGTGGTGGGTTTAGGTGTTGAGCCGTTTCCTCCCATGCTGCCTTCTCCTGAGAATAAAAAAGGTACCTCTTAGAAAACTTGGAAAAGAGGAGCAGCTGAGGGGCCAAATCTGAGACTGCGATATTAACATAAGAACAGTGATGATGGGAAAGAGGCAAGTTACGCGTGTCCTAATAAGGCCAGTGGTCACGGACTTCACATGGTAGAGTTACCGCAGTTCAGCAGCTGGTGCTCAGCTTCACAGCTCCAGAAACCTGATCTTGTAAGGACACCAAGAATTGACCCATTCAATGTCTCTAGAACTGCTTCCCACAACCTGCTCACAGGAGACCGATGCATGAACTGGAATGGCATAAGGAACAAGCTGGTGTAACCAGTGTGTTCCATCTATCAGAGCATCCAAAAGGAAACCAAACTATTATCACAATTTTGCTTGTTTAGCACAGGATTGAAGTAAGTATGAGAGAAGAAAAATGGGCAGTTTTAATATTGAGTATCATCTAGGTGTGAGACATCCACTTCCCTTTTCCCTGGAAGAGGTGGTTACACTTTGACAAACGTCTACTTGGAGTTCCTTCGTCTAGACCTTGTCTGCCATCGCTATTCTGTTCACAGGCTTTTTCAAATATGACAAGATCTTTGTTTAGGCTGTGGTTTTATTTGTTTGATTAAACCTTCTATATGTTTCCCCTTTAATTTTTTTTTTTGGTACCAAAATGTGTAAAGAAGTAGAAAAGTAAACTCGCCCAAACTCCCACTACCCATTGTTAACATTTCTTTTTATATTTCTTTTTAGTTGTACTTCCATGCATTTTTTTTTTTTTAAAGCTAGTTGAGATACCTCTTCATGTTAGAGTTTATATCCTCCTTTTACATGAAGCATTTTACCATAAGCATTCTCCCATGGCACTAAAAACATTTATAAACATTGTTAGTGGTGATAGATCTTTCTGTTATGTCTTTATATTATAACACGCTTAACCAGTTCCCTGCTTGTTGATATAAATTGTTTCCAATTTTAATTTAAATAAATAATAATGAAATGGGCATTTTTGTGCCTAAAATTTTGTATGAAACCCCAATTATCTATTTATTTATTTTTCTACCGGGAGGTCCCAGGGATCGAACCCAGGTCCCTCCATATGGGAGACAGACACCCAACCATTTGAGCCACATCCATCCCCACCAATTACTTTTTAAAGGTCACAATTTTGCTTCATATTCAGGCAAATCCATGATAAAATTTTTGGCTCGGCTATTTCTATTTTAAGGTAATTTATTCAGACAATAAATGTTGTCATTTATGTGTTTTAATTTTCCTGCTCCCAAAAGTGAACCAATTTCCAAGTCTTTGGACATGGGGGAGGGTTGGGAGAAAGACATCTCATTGCCATGTACCAGTTACATCAGCGACATTATCAAGTACCTTACAATTGACAAAACGGTTTTAGACCACAGAATGTAGTACAACGAGAAAGGTGCCGTCGAGGAAATTTGGTGAAACGTCTGAGCTCTAAGAACAGGAGCCTGCAGTCTGCAGCAAAACGATTAGTGGTAACAACTTTTCTAGCACTTTTTACCTCCTTTTCTTAGTTAAGTCAACAGTGCTCTTTGCAGAACACCATAAAGTATTCGCATAGAGATTTTAAATAATGAAATGTGTCTTAGTACTACATAGAGTTATAGCTTGTACCAGGCTCCACCACTGGGGAGGTAGAAGAGGGGTTTCTGTAACATCCTGGCCTTCACATCAGTAGCTCTGAATTTACAACCATCCCAAAGAAACGTTACCATAGTCATTTTTAAAAAGTTAGGCCAACCCACCTGGAAAGACAAAATAGCAACTTACAAATTCAGGCAAAGAAAAACAGGAAGCACATTTCCTTCTGAAGACAATAATCCAAAACAGTTGACAGAAGCATAAATTAAAATAGAACTAGCGCTATATATACTTTTTCATGTTCTGTCCACACTAGAGAATCTTACTCATTGCCATAAAATCCACCAACTAGATGCAGCCATTCGAAGATCGTACTTCTGCTTGCCGAAAGTTAAAAAGAAAGAGGAAAGCCACTAACAATTAGACAACACTTTCTCTTGGTGATTATTTCATCTAGTTTAAAGGTATGCGGTAAATTCAATTACCTTGTAAGAAAAAGTCCAGTCATGGGATCCAATTGTCTAAAACTGAACTTTTCACTTGTCTCTTTTGCTACTCCTATTTTTCGGAAATGACAAAATAAAGATTAATGTCACTGCTACTGCCACAAACAAGTATGTGTTGCAAAGATCTTGTGTAAGTTCTAGGACAGAGTTCCTCTTTTTTTTTTTTTTAATTTATTTTTATCCCATAACCAGAGAGAGCTTCTTTTGTATATTTTGACACACAAACACAGAGGACATGGAGAGACAATAATAGCAGTAATAGCATAAGCAACAATGAGCAAGAACTTAGAAGCCAGGGGTATAAATAAGGAAAGGCAAGGCTATGACCAACAGTGTCAAGCACGATGAAGGTTGGAAGGAGTTTAATAGATTTGGAAATGAAGATATCATAATCTCTTTTCCTCAAGAAGTGGGGGTGGTAGGGAATAAGACTTTGGTGGTTGAAGAATGAATGGAAATTCCCAGCAGTATAGCAGATTAAATATCTAAAGAAATCCTCTTGTTAAAGAATACTTACAAATGCTGGATAAAATATTTTTTTAAAAAAGAAACAATTTAAAATGCATGACCAAATTGCATGAAATCCTCAAAGGTCAGAAATGAAGAGTTGAGTGAGGCCTGGAACTGGTATTTGCCCTGGATATAACCACCAATTTTTGGTGATCTGGATCTCTGGTTTAAAGACTATACGTGTGTGGGGCCAGGAAACCAAGTCAAAGGCCTGCACAATGATGGGAATTTGGATCAGATGCCCTTCCATAAAGTTGAGATCCCCTGAAAGGAGTTCCCTGGTGGGCGACTAATCAAAAACCCATTCCACAGATGGAGATGGCAAGGATCCTTGCTTTATTAATTATCGATTATTTATTAATTATTGATTGCTGTATAACAAATTACCCCAAACTTAGAGGCTTAAAACAACATACATTTATTATTTCACAGTTTCTGTGGGTTAGAAGTCTGGGCACAGCTTATTTGGGCTGTCTGCTTCAGGGTCTCACCAGGCTGCAATCCAGGTATTGGCCTGGGCTGTGGGTTCTTCAGAGACTTGGCTGGGGAAAGATCCACTTCCAAAGTCCCTGTATATTGTCTTATGGACAACTACTTGTTAACCCATATTCAATAAGTGAACTCAATACCTTCTCCCTTGAAACCTGATTCTTCTCATCTACTCTCTATCTCAATTAATAGCACCACCACAAGCCAGAAACGTAGGAGATAACTCATACCCTCCTCTCCTATTTAATAAGCATTTTGTCAATTCAAATTCTAAAAAGTATGCCAAATTGACTTCTCTTTCTCTTTCTCACTATCCTCTCCCAGGTCACCAACAGCTCCCACCTATATTATTCTAGTAGCTTCCAAACTAGTCTCCTCACTCTTTTTTTTTTTAAGATTCATTTTATTTATCTATCCCACCCACTCCTGCTTGTTGTTTGAGGTCACTGTCTGCCCTCTGTGTCCATTTGTTTTGTGCTCTCTGTGTCTGCTCATCTTCTCTTCAGGAGGCATTGGGAACTGAACCCGGGACCTCCCATGTGGGAGAGAGTCGCCCAATCACCTGAGCCACCTCAGCTCCCTGGTCTGTTGTGTCTCTCGTTGTCTTTCTTCTTTGTGTCTCTTTTGTTGCATCATCTTGTTGTGTCAGCTCACCGCGCCTGCCTGCGGCACCAGCTCACCTTCTACAGGAGGCACCAGGAACTGAACCCGGGACTTCCCACACAGTAGGTGGAAGCCCAATCGCTTGAGCCACATCTGCTTCCCCTCACCCACTCTTACTATCTTCTTTTGTCTTCCAGGGGTCAGAGAGTTGTGAAACAAACAAAAGAAACTCCCTCTGGTTGTTGGCAGAATTCATTTCCTTGTAGTTGTAGGACTGAGCGCCTGGCTTCTGACTGGCTGTCAGCTGGCATCTGCCTCAGGTCTTAGAGGTGACCCATAGTTCCCTGCGATATGGCGTTCTGCATAGGCAATTCACAACATGGCTGTTTGCTTCTTCAAGGCCACTCTCCAATCTGCTAAGATGGGGTCTTCAATAATGTCATTTAATGATGGGAGTGACATCCCATCACCTTTGCTATATTCTGTTGATTAGAAGCAAGTCACAGGGTTACCTGCACTCAAGGGAGGCGTGTTATACATGGTATAATGCAGGGGATGTAGCACATTACCCTATCACCCTCGCCTAGCTCAGTATTGGCTCTAGATAGAGGAGGACAGAGAGAAAAAAAGGAAACTTTTCTTGAGAATTCCTAACCACAAATCCAACTTTTAGGAGTTTGGGGCCAGACTTTGCACTATCTGCAGTACCTCAAAAATCCAAATTCAGGCTCCTGGCAGAAAGGAATGTGCTGTCTGCACAAGAATGCATCCTCTACCAGTTACCAAAGGCTTTTCACAGATAAAGTTCCGGTAAACAAGAGCTGACAACAACAAAAAAATCACAAAAACACACAAGTAAGCAAACCATCATGAGAAAAACAACAGAAACAACAAACTGCAAAGGCCAGAAACAAAGGCCTATAAAGATGGCAGATAAAGAAATTATCAGATCTAAAAGGTAAAATAAGTATGTTTAATATAGTTAAATAAATAAAATGGATATTGAAAGTGTAATGAAGGAAGAAAATAGTACCAAAAATAGCCAGAGATTTAAAAAATAACAAATAGAACATAAACTAAAACTGCAGTAATTGAAATGAGAAACTCAATAGTTGGGATAAACAGCAAGTTGGAAACATTTGAAGTGGGAATTAGTAGACTAGAAATATAACACAAACAACGAGATAAAAAACATGAAAGAGAAGGTAAAAGACATTAAAATTTCTAGAGTAACCATGAAGAGAAGCAATATAGAGTATATAGCTCAAACTAGCAGAGAAAAAAATTGGAATTAGAATAAACTAATCAATCTAAAAGAAAGTACAAATATGTTAGTGAGAATGAATCCAAATAGAACAGTAATTACAATCAATGAAAATGGACTACACTCGGTAGTTAAGTCACAGATTGCCAGACTGAATTTTAAAAGTTTGCTTGATGTTGTTTAAAAAGAAATATATAAAAAAATTTAAAGAAACATAAAGCTTGAAAGAAAAAGAGCAGAAAAAGTTATACCAAATGTTAACTGAAAGATAGCCAGTATATTCATATCAGACAAAATATACCTTAATGTAAAAGTCATTAGTAAACAAAAAAGCCCATCATTACATATTGATAAAAGCTTTACTTCACCAAGAAGGTATAACAATTCTAAACTTGTTTGTGCTTAGTGACCTAAGCTACAAATTTATAAAGCAACAATTAATAGAACTACAAAGAGAACAGATCCATTACTGAACTGGGAGATTTTAGCATACCTTTCTCAGTAATTGGTAGATTAAACAGACAAAATGTTAGCAAGCTTATAGATTTATATAGTTTACACTTAGTAAGATTGATCTAATGAACATACATAAAACACTGCATAGATTAACTGAAGAATACACATTCTTTTCAAGCACACCTGAAACATTCACAAAAATTGATCACATGTAGGGAAGGGGTTGGTAAATTTTTTATTTTTTAAACTTAATTAAATTTAATGTTTTAGAGCAGTTGTAGGTTTACAGAAAGTACAGCGTTCCTATACACGCACCCCACGCCAGTTTTCCCTATTACTAACATTTTTCCGTTAGTGTGGCACATTTTTTACATTTGAACCAATATTATTATAGTTATATTATTTACTAACTAAAGCCCATAGTTTATGTTAGGGTTCACTCTTTGTATTGGAAAACTCTGTTGTCTGCTTTTTAAAATTTGTATTGTGGTAACATATATACATCTTAAAAATTTCCCATTTTAATCACTTTCAAGTACACAAGGGAATGGGGACACCAGGTTTATAACCACAAGGAACCAAATGCAACCAACAACATGAAGGACCTTGGTGGACTCATCCCCAGACCCTGCAGAGAGAAATGAAGTTAATTGGTTTTAACTACATTCACAGTGTTGTGCTACCATCAACACCATGCATTAACAAATTATTTCCATCACCACAGAAACTCTGTACCCATTAAGCATTAACTTGTGCCAGTGAGGAGCAAATATCTTGTCTTAACTCCTGTTCTAGTCCCAGAGTCAGTAATGGTGAACCCCCTGGGGCTAACTGGGAGAGAGGATGAGAACTTGTTCTGTAAGGAACTGTCTGAGATACACAGAAGGCTACAGCATTTTAGTTTTCCATATCCAATAACCATAGCCAGAACAGCTTTGGAGATTTAGAATAATTAATTAATTAAGGTGGTTTACCGATTCAGAAGCAGCTTGTTTCCGAATGACAAGTGAAGACTCCAGCCCTAAGAGGTGCTGTCAGTAAGCAGCTTGTTCACTAAAAAGTCCAGCACCTTGCCTGGAGCCCAAGCAATGATTTGAGGGAAACTCTTGAGTCATATTTCTGCTAGATTCCGGTCTGCTGTTAAAAGAACTCAATTCTTGGAGGACATTTCAAGGCAATTCCAGTCTAGCTGTTCAAATTTGAATACAATTCAGCCTTTCTATTGTCTTCAGATAAAGTTTTTTTAATCTTCACTGAA
>JAQZBX010075037.1:0-14659 GCA_029593785.1 Cabassous unicinctus
TTTAAACATTTCCCAAATCTTTTGAAAGACATAGATATCCATGTTCAGGAAGTGCAAAATACTCCAATCTGAATAAAAACATATAGACCTACTCCAAGACACATACAAATCAAAATGTCAAAAGCCAAAGATGAAGAAAAAATTCTGAAAGCAGCAAGATAGAAGTGATTCATCACATACTAAGGAGCTTCCATGAGACTAAGCACTGCTTTCTCATCAGAAAACACAGAGGCAAAATTCAGTTGTGTAATATTTTTTAGATGCTGAAAGATAAAATCTGCCAGCCAAGATTGCTATATCTGGCAAAATTGTCTTTCAAAAATAAGGACGATATTAAGAGACAAACAGAAACTCAGAGTTAATTAATAAGACCTCTGCCTTAGAAGATATGTAAAGGGATTCTAGCAGGCTGAAAGAAAAAAAACAAAACAGGAGTCAGAGGATTAGAAGAGAGTCTGAAAATGAAGATTACCAAAAAAGTAGCTAAAATGGTAAAAAGAGTAATGAAAATAAGAAATAACATATAAGGTCAAGAGATGAATGAGTGAAGTAAGTGCTGCCTTTACAATAATAACATTGAATATCAATGGAGAAAACACCCCAATCAAAAGACTCAGACTGGCAGAATGGATATAAAAAAATAAGAGCCACCTAAAGACTTCTGGGAAAATGGCATTGGAGTAGGCAAGCAGGTCTGATCTGTCTCACAAAAAAGTGGAGAAAGGGCAAAAAGGTGTCAGACCTGCTTTGGGGATATGCAGACCATGAAACTGCTTTGTCCCCCTCTGGGAGAGTGAGGGACAGAGAGGAAAATCCCAAAATGACAACTGTGAATTACTAAACCTCTGTTGTGGCTGTGAATTGCACCCACCCCACTCCCCTCTTAAGATACAGTTAAATCAATATTGTGGCATACTGCAGCCAACAGAGATGGGAAGAGATTTTTAACTATCTAGGAAGAGGAAAGGTGCAACAGAAGGGAGAGAGTGGTTTCTCTTCAGTGACTTTTGCCTGCAAAGTCTGATTTGAATCTCGGCTCAGGCCAGATCAGAAGTACAAGGAAGTGGACGTTGAAAGAGTCTTCTCTGTGAAAAGGGTCACTTAAAAGTGCCACCTGCTGGCCCACCAGGAAATTGCAAGAAGAAAAATTGTTTTTCAGTCTCCCTTGTCCCCAATCCCTAGAAGAACATCTGCACCCCATTACTGGGTCCCTGGTCTGATTTCCATAACTTAAGTTGGACAGTTTTATAGACTGAGGAAAAGTTAAACAAAAATTAAAGAAGAGCCATTAAATAAAACTTCTAGGAAAGAAAGAGAAATTGACTATCAGAGTAAATATGCCAACATATTCAGATGCATAGATATCAGCAAAATTATAGGCCATACTAGGAAACAAGAAGAAGTGAGGGGGCATTTGGAACAGGGCACACCTGGGGCAGTCTTTGATGAGAATGTGTGAGTGATCAATTTGTCATAGTGTGCTGTATCAGTTGGGGGAGACCCACAAAATAAGTGGGAAGGAGTTGGACTCCCATGCTGGGGAAGCCAAATATTTTCTCAAACAGAAGTAAGAGTGTCTCTTGAGAGCATGGGCAGCTCCGAGTAGCGGAGTACAGACTAGTGTGTCAAGCCCTCAGCATTGGAGCAAATATCTATGAAGTTTGTCATTCAAGAGTGAAGCCTGGTTGACTCTGTGGACCCTGAGAGGAGGTGGAAGGAGGAATAGAATAGAGGGAAGAGGGAGTATTTAGGGAGCAATGGAAGTGTTCTGCATGATCTGGCAATGATGGATACAGGTCATGTTAAATTTCATTAAAATTTTTTTAAAGTGGTCTAAAATGTAAACCATAATGTAAACCAGAGAACGTGGTTAGTAGCTATGCTTCAATATGTGTACATCAGTTGTAACAAATGTACAATCCACATGTAAAATGGTTATTAATAGGAAAGGGGGAAAAGGGGGAGGATGTTGGGTATATGAGAGTCCCCTATATTCTGTATGTAACTTTACTGTGACCTAAAACCCCTTTGAAGACAAAACAAAAACAAAAACAAAAAGTAAGACACTGGGGAAGAAATGGAAGAAAATGCCATTGTACATACAGGAAAACAGTTATTACAGTGATGAAAGGCAAAACATCAAAAAAAATTTTTTAAATATTTTTCATTTTTTTAATATCTCCTATTTTTACACTATTTTAATTTTAGTTTTTCTAAATTATTTTGTATTTCATTTCTTATGTTTAAACCTATCATTATTATTTCATTTTCCTATTAATCAAATTTGGTAACATTCTTGTCTTCATTTTGGAAGAGGTTTTGAAATACAGAATGGTTGAAACTATGGCGAGGGGGATCAATAGTATCGGAGTCAATGATGGGGGATACATGAGAGGAAGTTCACCTGGGCATCCATATAGGGTATATAAATATTTTCAAATGTTCATGGGGCATTGCCACAGTGGATAGAGTTTCACAAAACACCTGAAGAATTGTTGAATCACCATCCTGGGAAGACCGCAACATCCTCTAATGCAACATCAACAATCCCCCAAGTACAAAGGCAATGATTAATGAGGAAGGATGGTTCATTGATGGGCCCTTGATACAGATGACTATGCTTATAAGCCTTTTGCTTTTCAATTTTCAACATGGCCTAGTGTTGTAGGGTCCCTAAGACTTACCTCCTGAGAACCTCCTGGTTCCTCAAATGTGGCCTCTCTCAGCCAAACTCAGCATGTGAATGCATTACCTTTGCCCCAGAGAGGGGCATGACTCCCAAGGATGAGCCTCCAGGGCACCAAGGAATTACTAACAAACACAGGGTGGTGATACAACTGGAAAAAGATCTTGAATAAAATGAAAGATATTTATGTGGGAAGTTGTGGGAGGTGTGGGAGGTGAGACATATGGGAATCCCTATAATTTTTGTGTAAAATTTATGTAATCTAAGTATCTTTTAAAAAATAAAAAAAAAGTTATTAAAAAAGGGGGTGGGGAAGGTAAGGACAAATGATTTTATATGGCTAAGAGACTTCAAAGTGAGTTTGGAGGTCATTAGAGAGGTAACACTTATGCACATCTCAGGAGGATCTCATAGATGGCCATAGTGGCACTACCCCAAAGAGTGGGGCTCCAGAGGGCTCTGGAGAGACCCAGGTTCTGTGGTCATGTTGGATAGCTCTGGAATTTGGTGCCTTGCCAGTGGGCCCTGCTTTGGAGTTTGTGTTCCCCAGTGTGACAGAGTTGGACTCAGATGTGGCTTCTCTACACAGGCCTCTACTGTCCCTTTTATTTGAACCTATATTTGTTTTGGAGTGGGTAGGTGTACATCGAAGGGACTTGAATCTCTCAATTGTCAATATGCCAGCCTTTCCCTGAGCCTCAGCAGAATTGCAACACTCACTCTCCAGTTCATTTGACTCACCCAGGACAACTAACAAGGAGATGAGTATGACAACCACCACACTAAGGAACTGAGAGAGTCTACAACTGCAAGCAAGAGAATCCCATCAATCAGCCATATGGGATTGAAACCCCTTCTCAAATAGAGGTGGAGTGGACATTCCTATCCCCAAATCCTCAGTATTGGAAAATAAAATATGGACTAGAGTGGACTTACTCTTATTCTACTGTAGACTTATTGTAATTCTAGCAATAAAAGAAATTTATTTATCCACTAAATTTTTTAGTGGATATGGAGACAGTGGCCTTTGGAGGTGCTGAAAGCAGGAAGAGGGAAAAAAAGGGGGACATTTTCAGGACTTGGAAATGTCCTGAATAACATTGTAATGACAGATACTAGCCATTATATATCCTGCCATAACCTACAGAATTGAGTGGGAGAGAGTTTAAACTACAAGGTAAAGTATAATCCATGCTTCATGGCAATGCTTCCAAATGTGTTCATCAATTACAATGAATGTACCACCTTAATGAAAGAAGTTGGTAAAGTGGGAAAAAGTGGGAGGTGTGGGAAATGGGGCATATGGAAGACCTTTATATTTTTTATATAGCATTTTATGTAATCTAAGTATCTGTTTAAAAATAAATTAAAATATATTACAAATAACTAACACTGCTGATTTATACATGAGATTGTGGCTCAAAGGGTTATTCTGTGGATATAAATATCAATTGAAAGGAAACTAGAGAATAATATATGGAATGTATAACATATTGATTTCAGTGGTGGGTGAAGGTTGTGGTTAATCATATAAATAAAAGAATTCTCTTCTTTTACAAAGAAGATTGTAGATTTCAGGATAAATATAAGAATTTTCTTTAAGAAATGTTAAGAATATGTTGACACATGAGAAAATTACAATGAGCATAACTTAGGGATGATAATTACCAAGGCTATTGTAATATTTTTGCAGCTATGGCCATAAGCTATGATATGAATTCTAAGGAATATCAATAGGGAGGTATAAGAGGATATAGGGTTTTCCTTTTGGGGTTATGAAAATGTTCTAAAATTGACTCAAGTGATGACAGCGCAACTCTCTGATGAAAATGAGGGCCACTGAGTGTACACATTGAATGGAGTGTACAAAACATGGGATTGTATAACAATTCAAGATTGTATAATCTTGAATCATTGAAGATAGACTGTGGTTAACAGGATAAATATGAGAATGTTCTCTCAGGAATTATAATGAATGTACAATACTAATATAGTGTATTAATCATCAGGTGGGTTGGAGGAAAATACACCAAATGCATGATATAGGCTAAAGGCAGTAGTAATATTTTGACAATGTTAGTTTGAAACACATCTGTCATCACAATGCAAGGTGTTGTTGGGATGATGTCTGGAAGCCTCTATGATGATATGTTTGTTTGTTTTTTAAGTTCACAACTTTTACTACTCTCTTTTTGTTTATGTAGGTTCAAGCGAGAATGACATACTTCAATGAAATTTTATTTTATAAAGGTAAGCTTTTATAAGAGACAAGGAAGAAAACTATACATTAATAAATGGGGAAATTGATCAAGAATATAACAAAAATAATAATTATGCACCTAACAAGGGTGCCCCAAAATACATGAAGCAAACACTGCCAAAACTAAAGGGAAAAAATCTTTACAAATTTATATAATAATAGTTGAACATTTCAATACACTACTCACATCAATAGAGATCACATCTCAAGAAAAGTTCAATAAGGAAATAGAAAACCTTAATGTTTTGATAAGTAAACCAGACCTAAGAGACATATATTGAACACTACACTCTAAAACACCAGGATGTACATTAACTTCAGGTGCTCATGGATAATTCTCCAGGATAACCCACATGTTGGTTACAAAGTGTCTCAAAAAATTTTAAAATATTGAAATTATAAAAAGCAATTTCTCTGATGATAATGGAATTAAGCTACATATCAATAACAAGTGGAGGACAAGAAATTGCACAAATTTATGGAGGATAAGCAATCACTAGGTCAAATAAGAAATTGCAAATTCAATTTATAAATATCTCTGAAACAAATGAATACAAGATCACAACATATTAAAACTTATAGGATGCAGCAAAGGTCTAAATGCCTACATTATAAAGGATAAAGAACTAAAATCAAAGACCTAACTTCACCCCTGGAGGAAGTAGAAAAGCAATAGCAAACTAATCCCATAGCAAGCAGAAGGAAAGAAATAACAAAGATTATAGCAGAAATAAATGAAATCGAGAACAGAAAATCAAAAGAGCAAATAAACAAAAGCAAAAGATGCTTTTTTGAGACTAACAAAATTGACAAACACTTAGCTTGATTAAAAAAAGAGAATGTGCAAATAAATGCAGTCAGAAAAAAGAGGGAGTCATTACTACTGACCCTGGAAAAATTAAAAAGTTAACTAAAGGATATGATGAACAACTCTACACTAAAAACTAGACAACTTATACAAAATGGACAATTTCCTAGAAACATGCAAACAACCTACATGGAATATAGAGGAAATAGAAGAATTTAAACAAAAAAAAAATCACGTGTAAAGAGATTGAATCAGTCATCTAAAATCTTTCATCAAAGAAAAGCCTAGGACCGGCCAGCTTCACAAATGAATTCTACCAATCATTCAAAGAAGAATTAATACTAATCCTACTCAAACTCCTCCAAAATAATAGAAAAGAGATATAACAACTAAACATTCTATGAAGCAAAAATCACTCTAATAACAAAGCCAGATATAGATACTCTGAGAATATGAAATTGTGGACCAATACCTCTAATGAATATAGATGCAAAAGTTCTCATCAAAATTATTGCAAACCATATAAAAAACACACTAAAAAATTATTTATACAACATGATCAAGTGGGTTTTATTCCAGGAATGGAGGGCTGGTTCAACAAGCCAAAACCAGTCAATATAATATACATTAATACATCAAAGGAGAAAAATCACATGGTCATCTCAATTGATGCAAAAAGGTGTTTGACAAAATCCAACATTCTTTCTTATTAAAAATACCTTAAAAACTACAAATAGAAGGAAACATTCTGAACTTTATAAAAGTCATATAACAAAAACACAGTTAATATTGTGCTCAAAGGTGAAAGAATGAGTGCTTTCCCACTGAGATCAGGAAAGATTCCAGGATCACCACTGTTATCCAGTATTGGGCCAGAAGATCTGGATAGAGCAACTAGGTAAGAGAAAGAAATAAAAAGCATCAAAATTAGAAAGGAAGATGTAAAATTTTCTCTATTCACAGATGACATGACCCTGTACTTAGAAAGTATCAAAAAATCTCCAAAAAAGCTACTAGAGCTAATAAAAGTCTTTGATAAATTGGTCATAAAAAAAGTTCATATGGGGACATCTGAGAAGATGGCTTGGAAGTAGAATGGCAGAGTTCAAATATCTCATACACACACACCAAAAAAAAAAAAAAAGGCAATGGAGAAAGGGCGAAAACATAAATGAGTGAGCTTCTTAGGGGATCTGCAGAACAGAAAAGTTTTTTGCATCACCCCAGAGGGAGCAGGACAGAGAGACAAAGCAGCTAAAGGAAAGCCATGAGTTACTAGCCCCCATGGCTGGAAATGGTACATGTAACAAACTCTCAAGGCAAATAATCTCAATAAAACCACTAGCTCACTGCAGACACCTAAATAAGAAAGAACATTCCCAAGGAGAAAGAAGGGTCTGGCTGATGGTAGAGAGTGATTACTTTTCAGTGAGGTTTGCTAGCTTTGAATCTCAAAAAAGACTATGCAACCAGCTCTGAAGCATCCTCAGGGATAGGGGAGGGGTATCTGGTCAGGCAGGCTGTCAAACCCAGCTGCCCTGGGAAAGATGACCTAAGTCAGCAAGGGGATGGTGATAATTGCCTAACCAGTCATGATCTGGCAAACCAGATCATGACTACCTCACTTGAGGGAACTGGGGTAGAAAAAGACGGATGAGCTTTCAGAAGACTACTTAACATGTTGAGCAGGTGTAGCTTAGTGGAGGAACTGTTGCCTTGCATATATGAGGTCCCTGGTTTGATTCCTGGTACCTACTAAGGAGTGATCCACAGAGTTACCAGGCACCCAGATGGAACCTTAAAATAGGGAACATATAGAGTGAGATTTTTTGTTGTTGTTAGTTTTAGGTTTTATGACCTGTTTTTTTTTTTTTTTATCACTTCCGTTTCCTTTTTTTCTTTATTATTTTATTCATTTTATTCACTAAACTATTAGGAGGGCAACCTGCTGGTTAATTATTTGATCAGCAAAGGCAGCCTTTGGAGCATCCAAGGAGCCTAAGAGTGAAGGCTGATTCACCAGGCATGTTTTTGTTGTTGTTGTTCTTGTTTTATTTCTTATTTGTTGTTTTTTCCCCTTCTTTGTTTCCTTTTTTCTTTTACTTATCTTTTCTACCTATATAATTTTTTCTTTCCTTTCTTTTTCCATCTTCTGTCTTCTATTGATTTTCTTACATTCTACCTCTTCATTTGTTCTTTTTCCCTCTCTTCTTTCTCTCTATTATTTTTTCCTTTTCTTTCCTTCTCATCTTTCTGTCCTTTAATTAATTTTATTTACGATTAATATATTCTAATTTCATTTATTATATTCCACCTTTGTATTGTGATTCTTTTTTATTTTTTATGATTTTTAAATAGTATTACATATTTCTTTCTTGGCACTTGTATGTTTCCTCTTCTACCTTTTTTATTATTAATAATAATATTCTTTTTCTCTTCTTCTCTCTTTCATTTTCACTGGTCCTATTATTTTCTCAAAGGAACACAGACAACTGCAATGATATAAAATAAGAGGAAACAAGTGTCAAAAAGGAAACTTAACACATCCACACACATAACAAAATAAAATCATAGAAAAGAAAGAGAAACTAACCAAATGAATATGACCATCAAGATAAACAGATGCCTAGACTCCAAGAAAAAAATACAATCCATATTAAGAAACACAAAGATATTGCCCAGCCTAACAAACAAATTAAAAAACAGAAGGACATGCATATTGTGAACAACCTTCAGGGATGTCCAAACAAATATCATGGATCAACTTAATGAACTGAAGGTAGGATAAAGGATATTAAGAAAACACTGGGCCATCTATTATATTTTTCCCTCCCCCTCCCCACGGGACCCATGGTGAACACCAAGCTTCACACCTTGAAGAAGAAGACTGATATTTCCTTGCAATGTCATTGAGGCCTTGATATACTGACTCATCCTCCCCTATTAGACACTGCTTATGATCTTGAAAGACTTCTGCTACTCTATTTGAGAACATAGCAGGATTCCAGGATGGGAGCCCAACACCTTCAGAGTCAGTGTATTGGTCTACACCCTCTGATACAACACACTATGATGAGATGAATACTCACACACTCTTGAGAAGCCTTCCCCAGGGGCACCTTCTCCCACATATCCCCCACATCCAACACCCTTGACCAGTAACACTCCCATGCCATATTTGGCAAAAGGACATTGCCAACATTGTAGTTATGGAAAGGGAAAAATAGGTGTAATATGGGGGCATTTTCAGGACTTCGGAATTGTCCTGAATGATATTGCAATGACAGATATAGGCCATTCTATATCTTGCCATATCTTACAAAACTGTGTTGGATAGAGTGAAAAGTCCGATGTAAACTATAATTCACACTTAGTAGCAATGCTTCAATATGTGTTCAACTATACCAAATGTACCACACTAATGAAGGATGTTCTTAAAATGGGAAAATGTCGGGGAGGTAGGGTGTGGGGCATATGGAATCCCCTATGTATTTTTATGTAACATTTATGTAATCTAAGTATCTTTAAAAAAATATATATATATATATAATAAAATAAGACACTGGGAGATCATACTGAAAAATTATAAACATACATAAAAAGATAATGGATCTGAGAGTGATGAATGGCATAATGCAAGAAATTAAAAATATGCTAGATGCTCATTACAGCAGATTTGAACGGGCAGAGGAAAGATTCAGTAATGTTGAAGACAGCACATCTAAAATCAGATAGATAAAACTATTTTAAAAGTCCAGCACCTACTCAGAGATCTGAATGACAACAAGAAATGTGCAAATATATGCATTATAGGCATCCCAGGTGGAGAAGCTAAGGGAAAGGGGCAGAAGGAGTTTTGGAGAAAATAATGGCTGAAAATTTCTGAACGTTTTTGAAGAACATAAATGTACATGGCAAGAAAGTGCAGCACACCTCAAACAGTATGAATCCTAACAGGTATAATCAAATATATATACTTATCAAATTTTCCTATGCTCAAGGCAAAGAAGAAATACTGAAAGTAGCAAGACAAAAGAGATCATCACATATAAGAGAATCTCAAGAAGATTCAGTGCTATTATCACATCTGAAACCATGGAGGCAAGAAGGCAGTGCTATGACATAGAAAAGGTGATAAAGGCAAGTAGAAATGAGGAAACAACAAAGATTAGAGCAGAATTAAATGAAATTGAAAATAAGAAAGCCCTAGAAAAAATTAACAAAACCAAAAGGTGGTTCTTTGAGAAGATTTATAAACTTGAAAAACCATTAGCTAGACTAACAGAAAAATAGAGAGAAGATGCAAATACATAAAGTGAGAAAATAGGAAGGAGATATCACCATTGATCCCTCAGAAATGAAGAGTATCATATGAGGGTCCTTTAAAAATTTTTGGCCAATACGGGTAACTTAGATGAAATGGACAAATTTCTAGAAAAACACAAGCAGCCCTCATTTATAGAAGAATGAATTGATAAACTCAACAGATCAGTCACAAATAATGTGATTGAATTAGCCATCAAAAATGTACCAACTAAGAAGAGCCCAGGACCAGATGGCTTCAAGGGTTAATTTCCAAACATTCTGACAAAATTTAACACCAATGCTGCTTACATGCTTCCAAAAAATAGAAGTGGAGGAAATGTTGCTTAGCTCATTCTACAATGCCAACATCACCAAAGGCTCAAAAACACACCACGAGAAAGGAAAACTAAAGATCAATCTCTCTAAGAAAACTGGATGCTAAAATCCACAACCAAATCCTTATTAATCAGATTCAACAACACTTCAAACTAATTACACACCATTACCAAGTGGATTTTATTCTTGGTATGCAAGGATGGTTCAGCAGAAGAAAATCAGACAATGTAATACACCACATTAAAAATCAACAGAAAAACATCACATGATCATCTCTATTGATGCAGAAAAAGGATTTGACAAAATACAGCACCTGTTCTTGATAAAATATACTTCAAAAGATAGGAAAACAAGGAAACTTCCTCAATATAGTAAGGAGCATATTAAACACCCACAGCTATCATCATATTCAATTGTGAAGCTCTGAAAGATTTCTGTCTAAGATCTGGAACAAGACAAGCATGCCCACTCTAATGGCTCTTTTTTAACATTGTTGTAGAGGTACTCGCTCAATTTAGGCAAGAAAAAGATATAAAATGCACAGAAATTGGAACGAAAGAGGTAAAAATTTCACTATTTGCAGATGCCTTAACCCTATACATAGAAAGTCCTGAGACATCCTCAACAAAGCTCATAGAGCTGATAAATTAGTTCAGTAAAGTGGCAGCATATAAGAACAACACAAAAATCAGTAGCATCTCTGTATACCAATAATGAGCAATCTGTGGAGGAAATAAAGAAAAAATGATTCAGGATAGCACCTAAAAGAATCAAATACTTAGTAATAAACTTAACTAAACATGTAAATGCCTTGTATGCAGAAAACTATACAACAATGTTAAAGGAAATCAAAGAAGAACTAAATAAATGGAAGAATATTCCTTGTTCTTGGATTGGAAGACTAAAGATCATTAACATGACTGTCTTACACAAATTGATTTACAGAGTAAACATAAAATCAATAGAAATACCATAATATTTTTTATGGAATTAGAAAAGCTAATTATGAAATTTATTTGGAAGAGCAAGGGGTCCAAATAGCAAGACATACTGACAAAGAATAAAAATGGAGCAATCACACTACCAGGCTTTAAAAATTACCACACAGATACAGTGGTAAAAACAGCATGTTATTGGCACAACAATAGATGAATTGATCAATGGAACAGAACTAGAATTCTGATATAGAACCTCACATTTACAGTCAACTGATATCCTACAAGGCCACCAAGCCCACTCAACTGGTAGAGAATGGCCTCCTCAACAAATGGTGCTTGCAGAGCTGGATAACCATATCCAAAATAATGACAAAGGATCACATTCTCATGCCCCATACAATAAATAATTCAGGATGGATCAAAGATCTAAATATAAAACCCAAGACCATAAACTTCCCGGCATATAATATAGAGAAGCATCTATGAGATCTTTAATAGGAAATGGTTTCATAAACTTTACACGCAAAGCAAGAGCAGTGAAAGAAAAAGTAGATAGTGGGAACATCTCAAAATTAAAAACACTGAACGTCAAAAGAATTTGTCAAGAAAGTGTAAAGGCAGCTTACACAATGTGAGAAAATATTTTGTAACACTCTATCTGATAGTTGCCTAATATACAGGATATATAAAGAAGTTCTGGGAAGCAGATGTGGTTCAAGTGTTTGGACATCCTTCTACCATACAGAAGGACCCAGGTTCAATCCCTGGGATTTTCTGGTAAATTTAAAAAGGTGAGCCAGGCCAAATGATGAGCCACAGGCCTGCATAGATGTGTGGCGAGCCAGGCCTTTGTGGTAAACCACAGGCCCAAAGGGACTCACAGTAAGCCAGGCCTGTGTGGCAAGCTACAGGCCCATGTGGACATGCAGCGAGCCAGGACTGCCAAGCTATGCAGCAAAATGATGATGCAACAAAAGAGAGTCACAAGGGGGAGCCAAAGCAAGACACACCAGAAACCAGGAACTGAGGCAGCACTAGTGACAGGGTGCCCCTCTCCCACATTGGAGGCCCCTAGGATTGAATCCTGGTGAAGCTGGAAGAGAAAAATGAGAAGAGAAGGTAATAAACAGAAAGAACATGACCCAGTGAATGGACATGGACAGCATGTGGGAAACTCACAGAAATGTGCAACAAAATGGAAAAAAAATAAAGTCAATTTTTAAAAAAGTTTTACATGTTGAAAACAAAAAGACAAACAGCTTATTCAAAAATTGGGAAAGATATTTGAATAGACACTTCTCCAAAGAAGAAACAGAAATTGATAAAAAGCACATGAAATGATGTTCAACATCACTAGCTATTAGGAAAATGTAAAACAAAACTTCAAAGAGATATCATCTTATACCAATTAGACTGGCAGCTATTAAAAAACATAGATGACTAAATGTGTTGGAGAGAATGGGGAGGAAAGGGAACACTTATCTACTGTTGGTAGGAATGTAGAATGAAGAAGGCACTTTGGAGGACAGTTTGGCGATTCCTCTAGAAGCTAACTATAGAACTGCCATATGATCCAGCAATCCCACTGATGGGTATATAACCAGAAAAATTGAAAGTAGGGACTCAAACAAATATATGCATACCAATTTTCACAGTGGCATTATTCACTAATATCAAAATTTGGAAGTAACCCAAATGTCCATTAACAGATGAATGGTTAAGCAAATTGTGGAATATACATACAATGGACTATTACTTAGCTGTAAGAAGGATTTCAGGATTAACAAATATGGTAACATAGATGAATCTTGAAGACCTTATGTTGAGTGAAGTGAGCCAGGCACTGAAGGACAAATATTACATTACCTGACTGATATGAATTAAGAAAAACTGAGTAACTAAGAGAGCTAGAGTCTGGAAGATAGGCTATCAGGAGACAAAAAAGAGTAGAGGGTGGTGAGCTGATGCCCATAAGGGCAAAATCTATGATAAGGATGAAGGTTGTTTCTGGTTAGTGGATGGGCATGAGAGTGGTGTGATTGGGTTTGGTGGTGATGTTCTGTGAGGAAGAGATCAGTAAGAGGGCTGAGTTGGAATATCCATGGAGATGGGGGTCGGGTTGGAGGAAAGAGCAGGTGAACTCTGTGGATTTGTAGGTCTGTGGTTAAAACTACAATATTGGGAATGTTCTTTAGGCAAATATGGCAGGGGAGGGCTACTGGTGTAGAGTGTCAGTTTTTTTGGGGGGGGCAATATATGGGATAGGGCATTCCTGGACCATGTTTCTGTGGAATATGTAAGTGTTCATCTTGTCATAGTGTGTTATCTCAGTGGGTGGAGCTCCAAATGATAAAGAAGAAAATATTAAATTCCTAACCTGAGAAGTCGTTCTGTATTCTCGCCTAGAAGGAAAAGAATCCCTTGAGAACTTAGGCAGTGCTTAATAAAATAAAACAGACCAATAAATCAAGCCTTCAATATTATTGCAAGTAACTATGAATCTTATTCTTCAAATATTGAAACTTAGTTGTTGCCATAGGTTCTGAGGGGACCAGGAGGGAAGAATAGAATAAATAGAACACAGGGCATGTTTAGGGTATTAGAATTGTGAATTATCTTGCATAACAAATATAGGATATTTTAAATTTCATCAAAAGCTTGAAAAGTGTACATTCCAAAATGTGAACAATAATGTAAACCATTGACCATGCTTATGAGCAAAATTTCAATATTTGTACATCAATTGTAATAAATATTCCACCAATGTGTAAAATATTATTAATATGTGTATTAGTCAGCCTAAGGGGTGCTAATGTGAAATACCAAAATGGGTTGGTCTTTTTAAAGGGTATTAATTTGGGGTAGAAGTCCACATTTACCAGGTCATAAAGCGTTAAGTTTCTTCTCTCACCACAGTCCATTGCCACATGTTAGAGCAAGACAGCTGCCAGCATTTGCCAGGGTTCAGGCTTCTGGGGATCCTCTCTTCTTGGGGCTGCGTTTCTCTCTGGGCTTAGCTCCTGTTTCCTCCACAAGGTCAGCTGTAGATGATCAGGCGAATGGCTCACTTCTCTTCTCCTGGGGCTTTTTCTAAAACATCAAAACTGCTTCTCAAAAGACTGCTTCTCAAAACCTGCTCCATCTGTTCTTTGCCTTGCCTTTTATATTCGATTCTGCACCCACCAAGTGGTGGGGCTCAACACCCTAATCATAACCTAATCATGCCCAGATTAACAGATCAGTTTACAAGCATGATCCAATTATATTTTTGGAATTCATAATTACATCAAATTGGCCAATGGTTACAATAGGAGAGAGTGGGAAAG
>JAQZBX010075038.1:0-14659 GCA_029593785.1 Cabassous unicinctus
AAAAAAAAAAGGAAAGGAAAACAATAAAAGAGAATCAAAATAAAAACACTCTAAGACCAAAAATTAATCAGTCATCCTACTCTAGGGTTTGATTTCAATCAATCCTGTACTAGAATAAATGCACATATACATTTAATGATTATATTGATAATTATAGGTTCAAATAAAGGAATAGAAAAATAACACATAAGTAATTTATAAATGAGTCTATCTCTGTTATATTGAAGAAATAGATAATCATATATTCCCTAATAGGTCCTACTAAAGGGGTGCTGGTGTCAAGAGGCTGTGTATCCTTGTCCATACTGTCCAGATGTCCCTAGAGTCATTGGTAGCACTTTTGTTTAAGGTTTTGTTACTGTGGCAGTTAGTGCAATCATCCTGAAACCTGCATAAATTTAACCTCCAGAATGACCTCCCAGCTCAATTTCAAATCTCTTACCATAAAAGTTATTATTTAATGCTTCGTCCTTTTGGTCAACATCTATTTCCACATGAACCAGTGGTTAGTGTTTTGTAATAATCCCTCGGGTCCAGGGAAGCTCATCCCTAGGAGTCATGTTCTATGTTGAGGGGGAGGTAGTGAGTTTATTTACCGAGTTTGGCTTAGAAACCACATTTTAGTAACAAGGAGGTGTTCAAGAGGTAACACTTAGGCATTAATTTTAACTAGGTTAGATTTCATTTTCATAGGAATAAGTTTCCTAAGTACAGGCATTAAGATTGAGAACTTGGCATATTGACCTGTTTTCTTTCATTAGGCACTTCCTATAGCTTCCAGAGATTTTTGCCATTTTATTTGAGAGAGTGATCAGGACTCCCCAGGAAAGGTGTTTAATATTTTGTCATCTACAGTGTAGGTCTCTATCAAGAAAATATGCCTATGACATACCTATGACAGCATGGATATATTTATATCCCATATAAGTATTCTCTAGGTGCATTTTTCCCCATATATCACCTCTCTATTGACACCTGGTACTAGTGAAGTAACTTTTTTTATAGATCATGAAAGAAAATTCTTGTAATTGTATTTTTTTTTAATTTTTAACAAATAAATTTTATTAATACATATTAACAAAGCATATTACATAGTGTTTAATTTTAATGAGGTACCATTTAACTATTTTTTCTTTTGTTGCTCTTGCTTTGGGTGTAGGTTTGAAGAAACTACTGCCTATAACAAGATCTTAAAGATGTTTTCCTACATTGTCTTCTAGGAGTTTTATTATCCTTGACTTTTATACATAGGTCTTTAATCCATTTTGAGTTAATTTTTGTATAAGGTGTGAGATAGGGGGTCTTCTTTTTTTCTTTTGGATATGGATATATAGTTCTCCCGGAACCATTTGTTGAATAGACTGTTCTGGCCCAGCTGGGAGGACCTGACTTTCTTGTCAAAAATAACTTGACTGTACACTTGAGGGTCTAATTCTGAGTTCTAGATCTGGTTACATTGTTCACTGCGTTTGTCTTTATGCCAGTACCATGCTGTTTTTACCACTGTAGCTAAGAAATATGCTTTAAAGTCAGGAAGTGAGAGTCCCCCAATTTCATTCTTCTTTTTAAAGATATTTTTGGCTACTCATGGTCCCCTACCTTTCCAAATAAATTTAACTATTAGCTTTTAAATTTCTGCCAAAAAAAAGGCTGTTGAGATTTTTATTAGGATTGAGTTGAAACTGCAACTCAGTTTGGGTAGAATTGACATCTTAACAATATTCAGTCTTCCAATCCATGAACACAATATGTCCTTTCATTCTTTAAGTCTTCTTCAGTTTCTTTTGCAATGTTTTGTAGTTTTCTTAATACAGGTCCTTTATGTCCTTGATTAAGTTTATTTCTACAAAAAAAAAAAAAGGCTGTTGAGGTTTTTATTAGGATTGTGTTGAATCTGCAACTCAGTTTGGGTAGAATTGACATCTTAACAATATTCAGTCTTCCAGTCCATGAACACAAAATGTTCTTTCATTCTTTAAGTCTTCAGTTTCTTTTAGCAATGTTTTGTAGTTTTCTTAATACAGGTCCTTTATGTCCTTGATAAAGTTTATTTCTAAATATTTTATTGTTTTAGTCACTATTATATATGGAATTTTTTTTTGCTAATTTCCTCCTCAGATTGCACATCAGTAGTGTATAGAAATGCCATTGATTTTTGTGTATATTGTATCCCTCCAGTATAATTCTAGTAGCCTTGTTTTGTATTTTTCACAATTTTCTAAATATAAGATCATATCATCAGCAAATAGTGAAAGTTTTACTTCTTCCTTTACTATTTGGGTATCTTTTATTTCTTTATCTGAACTTATTGCTCTAGCTAGAACTTCTAGCACAATATTGAATACTAATGGTGACAATAAGGATCCTTGTTTTATTCTTGAACTCAGCAGGAAAGCTTTCAGTCTTTCACCATTGAGTACAAATGTTAGCTTTAGGTTTTTCATATATGCATTTTACCAAATTGAGAAAGTTTCCTTCTATTACAATCATTTCAATTGTTTTTAGCAAGAAAGGATGTTATATTTTGTCAAAACTTTTCTGCCTCAATTGAAAATACCATGTGAATTTTTTTCTTCAGTTTATCAATGTGGTTTACTAAACTAATTGATTTTCTTTTGTTGAACCATCTTTTCATACTCGGGATAAAACCCACTTGATTGTGGTGCATAAATCTTTTAATGAGCATTTGGATTTGGTTTGCAAGTATTTTGTTGAGAATATTTGTATCTTTATTCAGTAGACACATTGAACTGTAGTTTTCTTTTTTCATGGTGTCTTTATCTGGTTTCTGTTTTAGGGTGATATTGGCTTCACTGAATGAGTTTGGTAGCATTCTTTCTTGTTCAATTTTTGGAAGAGCTATAGAGCAAAATTGGTTTTACATCATCTTTGAACGATTGATAGAATTCACCTGTGTAACCATCTTGATCTGGGGTTTCATCTTTGGGAGGTTTCTCATGACTGTTTCAATTTCTCCACTTTTGATTGTTTTGTTGAGGCCTTCTGTTTATTCTAGGGACTGTGTAGGTAGTTTGTGTGTTTCTAGGAATTTGTCCATCTTATCTACATTGTCTAGATTTTTTAGTATAGAGTTGTTCATAGTATCCTCTTATGATTTTGCTTATTCCTGCAGGGTCATTGATAATGTGCCCCCTCTCACTTCAGATTTTGTTTCTTCTTTTGTTTTTTGTCAGTCTAGCTAAGAGTTTGTTAATTTTTTGATCTTCTCAAAGAACCAACTTTTGGTTTTGTTGATTTTCTCTTGTTCCTTTGCTCTCAATTTCCTTTATTTCTCCTCTGAACTTTACTATTTCCTTCCTTTGACTTGGTTTGGGATAAGTTTGCTGTTCTTTTTCAAATTTCTGCAGGTGTGCAAGTAAATCTTCAATTTTAGGTCTTTCTTCTTTTAAATGTAAGCACATATGGCTAAAAATTTCTCTCTTCGTTCTAGCCTATACATTTTTATATGTTGTGTTCTCATTTTCATTTGTCTGAAGATATTTGCTGAATTCTCTTGCAATTTCTTCTTTGACCCACGATTATTTAAGAGTTGTTGTTTAATCTCTGTATATTTATGTATATTCTTTTTCTGTCCATTTCAATTTCCAGGTTCATTCCATTATAATCAAAGAAAGTGTTTTATAATTTTAGTATTTTTAAATTTATTTGAGACTTGTCCTGTGACCCAACATATGTTCTGTCTTGGAGAAGGATCCATGAGCACTTAAAAAGAATATTTATCCTGTTGTTTGGGGGTACGATGCTCTATAGATATGTGTTAAGTCAAGTTCTTTTATCATATTTTTCAAGCTCTCTGTTTTGTCATTCATCCTCTCTCCAGATGTTCTATGAAGGAATTCAAGGAGAAAGAAATCTAAGTTTGTATGTAATACAAATAACAAATAGAATAAAATACTATTAAAAGAAGTACATTAATCTATCAAATATATTGGAAAATCTAAGGAAAATTCTAAAGTATTTCTTTCTGAAAACTGGAAAATACTGCTGGGAAAATTAAAGAAGACTCAAAACCAGATAGAAAGCCAAGTCATGTAAAGGAAAACATCTTGCTAAGATATCAAATATTACCAAACTATTCAATTCAATGTGATATGAATTAAAAAACCAGTATTTTCTCCATGATTGTTTCTTTATTTTTGTATATATGTATAATTTCTAAAATTTAGCTATTTCTAAAACTAAAAGGAAATACAAGAATATAAAACAACCATGACAATTTTGAAGGAGAATAAATTTGGAGAATTTAGAGCACTAGATTTCAAGACTAATATACAGTTACAGTATTTAAGATCATGCAGTTTTGATGGTGGAAAGACTAATAAATACATCAATGGAACAGAATAGATAGTGCAAAAATAGACCCACAGATAATACAAGTCCTCAGATTTACAAAAGGTCACCAATATAATATGGAAGGCAATGTCTTTCTATAAATGTTAAGGAAAAATATCTACTTACAAAAATAAAAACTTACTCTTTGCTTCTGAAAATTCCTAATATTAATATGAGATTGATCAAAAGTAGTTATTTTACCACTAGTGAAAGTTTATAAATAACAAATAATGTTCATTAAAATAACTATCATTTAAAGTTTCTTCATGAATGAACATAGGTATGATTTCTTAATCATATTTCTAAAGACACTAATAGTAAATGAAACACAAATTAAAATTATACTTCATTAAAATCATGAATTCATCAACAGATAAACTGGTTTAGAAGTCATTCATAATACTATAACTGGCAATGATGCCATATCCAATATATGAACAACTCCTGCAACACACTTTATAATAAAATGGACAAATGTTTTGAAGGGGGATTTCACAACAGACAACCTATAATTTTTCTATAAATGTAAGCAAAATGATACCTACCTTGGAAATGAGTATTAAAAACAATGTAATATAACTTCAGACACTTTATATTTGTTAAAGCTTTCAGGAATCTGAGTTAAAGTTTTGACATATACGTGGAGTAGATAAAATTCCCATACATTGCTGGTGTGCACATACAGTGGTAGAACCATTTTGGAAAAGACCTTGTCCTTACCAACTATGGTAAAACATACCTTGACTTTATAATACAGCAACTTATTTTCCATATACTCAAAAGAAATTTGTGTTTAGGTCCACCAAATTACAACCACAACATTCTTCATAGGATATATATCGTTTCTAAGAGCAAAATTCTGGTAACAACCAAAATGTCCATTATCAGGAGAATGGATAAATAAAATGTGGATGATTCATCAAATTGATTACTGGCAGGTGAAACTGGAAAAATAATGAAACTTTGATACAACATATAGGAAAATGAGATAGACATATAGTGAGCAAAAGCATTGAGCCAAAAAAAGAAAATACTGCATGATTTTATTTGTGTATAGTTCAAGCATATTCATATGAATAAATGATAGAAATGACAATAATAGTTACATCTGAAGGTATTGATACATGGGTACAAATAAAGTCATATTTAGGAAAACAATAGCAGGAAAAAATTCAATGCAATTTCCCCTGCACAAAAAAACAAGACATGTTAACAGAACTTATTCAGGCTGAAGGGAATTTGTCTCAAATGTAATCACTGGATGCAGCAAGAATTGAAGAGAACAAGGAAGGACTCCTATGTTGGGTCAGGTAGTTATTAAAATATTAAGTTAGGGCAGAGAACAATAAGTTGGAAATTAATATAGAAATATTTAGTATAGTAAGTAAAAGTGTGAAATAAAAGAGGGCATAACTGTAAAACTACTGGAAGAAAAATAACAAAAATGAAGGCAAATTTCATCAATCCATTAGAAGAAAAAATAGGGAAAAAAACCGATTGTACAAATTGACAAAAGTCCTGATAGTACACAGAAACCCAATGTGAAATAGTGTTTATATAAAAAGGAAATAAACTAAAGAAACCAATGAAAACTTAAATATTGTCATAGTGGACAAAAATGCAAAGTCAGCCTAAAAACTTAGGGAAAGGCACAGGACTCCTGAAACCCATGTATTCAGAGATCCAGCAACTTGATTATTGTCCCAGAGTTGAAGATGTCCTTTGCCACAGAAAGATTCCAGCTCAGCTTGGAATAAGGTATTTATGGAGAAGCTCGGGACTGCATAAACCTAAAAAAAAGTCAATCATTTTGTTTTAGTAGTGGAAATAGTGTATATTTTGGTAATGTATATCATGCTAAAAATCTGACAGTATTCATGCAAATTTTAAAGCTTATCTAAAGGACATTAAAGCAAAATGAAAAGGAAAACCTGAGAAGTAACCTTTCCAACACCATGAAAGAAATGGTCCCTATTGTTTTCTTTCTTGCCTTTTCTTTGCCTTAATAAAGCTCAGACCTCTTTTTAAAAATTTTTGAAACATATTTAAAATGAAAGGAAAATATATGTTGAAAATGAAATTTAAAGCATGATAGAAAAAAGATATATAATGAAAAATAATAGGAAAAAAAGACAGGCTTTGTAACTGCATGACTGATTGTTCTAATACACTTTAGACCTAAGATAGGAAATACGGCTCAACATTAAAAGTGATTTTACACTATGATAAAGTGGTGGATTCAAGAAGAAGACACAACAATTCTAAATTTGTGTGTACCTACTAAAACTGTTTAAAAATACACAAAGTATAACGTTTCATAACACAAAACATATATTTTTAAAACCCAAAGTTATAGTTGCAGTTATAAATATAATTGTTAGTATACAAGATATGGGCAAAAATCAACATATAAAAGTCTTAGTACAATTGACTAACTTGTCTTAATTAGCAGATAGAGATTATCACTATCAAATACACAGAATATACATTCTGTTCAAGTGTATGTTGAAGAGTTGGCTATCACAGAGTGTTTTTTCAGAACACAGTCACATTAAACTAGAAATAAGTGTTAAAAAGGGAGGTAGTCCTTCTAAAAACCATGGAGAATTTCTGCTTCCCTGAAAGAATCTGAGTGACTCATTCAAACTATTGTTCTGAGAACTCTGCAACAGATATTGTCCTTTCTTAATACACATCATGAGGTAGGTACTAGTCCAAATGTGTTACTTGTCCCTTTGGGTCACACACTCGAGGGGCACATGAAGGTGGACAGGTTGTTATCTTATTAACAGATGCAGAATCTGAATCAGCAGAGAGGGAACCCATGAGGTGTTCACAGGACTCCCAGGCTGCTGTGCTGGGCATTGGACACAGGCTGGTTAATGACCTTCAATCACCTTATGTTGGCATTTGGACAATTTCAGAAGGGCTGTTTAGCCATTTAATCCATTTTATATTCTGTGGGTTTGGCCTGACTCCTAAAAATCACTCTACTCCTCAGAGGAAATGCCTAAGGTTGAGCATTACTGCCTGCCATCCTGGGCAAGGCCTGACCCCAGGCTCTGAATCCTCCCTTGGTCCCTGGAATCAAGAATTTTACCTGATAAACTCTCAGCTTATTAGGAGAACAGCAATCAGTTTTCTGTTTTAATTACTCTTTTTAATCTTCAATTATTTTCTAGGTTCAAAAATACTTATATTCATTAATTACAAAAGTTTTGTTGGTGGAAAGATTTTAACTGAGTTGTATTCCCTCACCATCTAGAGCCAAATATTCCCTTGAAGCTGCTGCTGGGTACCAGCTATTATCTGTGCCATTGGATGTGTTCCCAGGGGCTTTCCCAAATGCCATCACTTCTCATTTCAAATAAAGCATACAGAGAGGCTCTAGTTATAAAACCAATTGATTCTTGTCATGATCTCAGGCATCACAGGGAAATATGTTCACCCTTCCTAACCTGCACCTGAAACATGATTGGGCCTTATTCAGAAATCCTGGCTTGCCTATCTAATATATGCAAAACAATATTATATTGTGAGTGTTTAATATTATTAATTTCTTCTTTCTTCTTCCTCTTCATATCATTACCTGAATGAGCATCTCTGTTCTCCTCTATTGCCCACATGTTTTTTAGAGGGACAGTAAATTATATAATAATAGAATATATAGATAAGGAAGTTAATCACATAATGAGATCAACCTCTTCTTTTTCAATCATTGCCTTAAAAAACTCAGTCCCAGCAACTTTTTTCATTGTTTACAAAAATTTGTTCATAGAAATTTTATACACTTTATATAACATTTATCAAAGTCCTAGTTACAGATATCATGTGTTTAATAATACTTAATATATTTTTCTTTTTTTCTCCAAGCACTTTCATATTCACTTAAACAGTTGAGGCACAAGCAGTTAGAACTGCATTTTTTATTTTACAAGAAAGAAATTTTGTATGATAGTTGCACGATATGCCAATTTTCTCAACATCTCTCCTGCAATAACATGTCATTAACACTCTGATCCATAGGTTGATTCAATGTGGTCACAAAGACAGGCAGAAAGGTGATAAAAATATCAAACTCACTGAATCATGTATTTACTGACTGCCTGCTAAGTTTTACACACTTTACATAACTTAAATTGAATATAAGTTTTACAGTTAACTGTTAATAGAACAACAATGCTACCATCACGTAAGCCTGTGTTTTAAATACTTTCACTTTAAATACAAATTATGGAATCTTCCTATTTAACAAAGATCTTTGTCCAAAGAAGCATGCCAGCATACACTAATACATTTTTCCATTTCCAAAGGTATTATACAAGTGTGCAACATTAGCACATGGGAACATCCAATCTGTTGTCAACTTGACTTAAACCTTGAGTTGTTTCATTCCCACCCACTAGGTACCATTTGTCCAGTATCACAATACCCTGGTTTCATCACTGCTGTTAAACCTAAGGTGGGAAACAGTGTTTGGAGGGAGGAGGAATAAACAGGTGATTTTTTTTTTCTTTTACCTAATACAACTAGCTTTCAAAAGTGGAAGTTAATTTTTAAAATATCAAAGCTGTCATTTTAATAAGAAAACGTACTTAGCTTAATCAGCTCTAAAGTGAAAATATCATTGCCTTTAATAAGCCTTAAATCGAAATTGATTATTTTTCAGAAAGCCAAGTGATGCTCAGCTTATATTGCACTACAGTTTTCAAGGGCATATATTAGCTTTCTGCCTTCCTGAAATCTAAGTTGACCCTTCACTCCTCCAGCTAAGCCTAAGTTTTTCTGGGCCCATTCTTTTCTTGCCAAGCTCTCTGCCCCTATGCTTTCTTCCACCTATATTCTCCCTCTAAACCCCTCAATCTTTACCGAGGATATTGAAAGAGAGAAGATTGTTTCTAAGCTGTATAGACATTTACTGACCAATCACCACTACATTGTATTGCATTTTAGATCCTAGTAGTAAAACTGATTAACCATGATGTTTCTATTACTCATTACCCCAAAAAACACACCAAGTGCCATAATTTTAAAAAGTACACTGTGTAAGAGTTCTTACAAACCTAGAAGGTACCTGGAGGAAAAGTCCTTAAATGTTTGAGTCACCTAGTCCAATGTTCTAATTTAAAGGTGAGAATACTATAGATTATATGACATGGTGTGTCCAAGTCTACGGCTAACTAGAGGCTAAAAATACCACTGCTGTTTTATCAGAAAGATTTCTTCCCAGCTGAGACAACTACTCATAAAAGTTGAATCAAAGGAAGCAGAAATATTGGAACTGCCTCCCAGCAAGGGAGAGAGTGCCCTGTTGAGTTAGGCTGGGTTGAAGCAGCCTACCCCTGTGACTCATCACAGAAAGAATGGCCTTCAGCAAGTTTCTCAAATCATCTCACACTCTCCCTGGAGCAGGGCACAATTGCATATGCAGAAGCAAATGGTCAATAGTATTATCATCATGTCTGTTGTAGATAAAAACACTACCCTTTAAATTCCAGTTTATAAAAATAGGAGTAATATTCAAAATAATGTTTGTCTATTTTTTCTATTTATTTTCTATAAAAACATAAATAGCTCAGGTGAATTTTCAATTCTTGTGCATGGCTCATATGAATTGCTCTCTATTATACCTATCTATATTCATAATACATATTATACATTACTTCTGCAGGGTCATTGATAATGTCCCCCCTCTTATTTCTCATTTTATTTATTTGTGTCTTATCTCTTTTTCTATGTCAGACTAGCTAAAAGTTTGTTGATCTTGTTGATCTTCTCGAAGAAGCAACTTTTGATTTTGTTGATTCTCTCTTGTACTTTTGTTCTCAATTTCATTTATTTCTGCTTTGATATTTACTATTTCTTTCCTTTGGCTTGGTTTGGAATTAGTTTGCTGTTCCTTTTCTAGTTCTCCCATGTCTGCAGTTAGGTCTTCAATTTTAGCTATTTCTTCTTTTTTAATGTAAGAACTGAAGGCTACAAATTTCCCTCTCAGCACTGCCTTTGTGTTGTCCCATAGGTTGTGATATGTTTTGCTCTCATTTTCATTCATATCAAGATATTTGCTAAATTCACTTGCAATCTCTTCTTTGACCAACTGATTATTTAAAAGTGTGTTATTTAATCTCCATATATATATGAATTTTCTCTTTTTCTTTCTATTATTGTTTTCTAGCTTCATTTCGTTATGATCAGAGACAAGAGTTTGTATGATTTCAATCTTTTTACATTATTGAGACTTGTCTTGTGACCCAACATGTGGTTTATCTTGGAAAAGGATCCATGAGCACTTGAAAAGAATGTAAATCCTCTTGTTTTCGGGTGCAATTCTCTGTAATGTTAGGTCTAGTTTATTTATCATATTATGCAAGTTCTCTGATTATTTATCTTATGTCCAGAGGTTCTATCCAATACTGACAGTGGTGTATTGAAGTCTCCAACAATTATTAAAAAGATTTCTATTTCTCCCTTCATCTTTGATCATGTGTGCCTCATGTACCTACGGGCACTGAGATTAGATGCATAATTATTTAGTATAGCTATTTATTCTTGCTGAATGCCCCTTTTATTAACATATAATGACCTTCTTCATCCCTTATAAGATTTTTGCATTTAAAGTCTATTTTGTCTGATATTAGTATTGCTATTAATATCTTTTTTTGGTTCCTACCCTGTGTGAAATATCTTTTTTCTAACATTTCACTTTTAAACTCATTTTTTTCCTTACATCTGAGGTGAGTCTCTTGTAGACAACATATAAATGGCTCATATATTTTTTTTTTCATCCATTCTATCAGTCTATGGCTTTTGAATGGGGAGTTCAGGCCATTAACATTCAATGTTATTACCGTTAAGGCATTATTTACCTCCTCCATTTTGACTTTGACTTTCTTTTGTCATATCGTACCATTGTCTATCTTTATACCCTTTAATTACCCTTACTAATAATCTTCATTTCTACACTCTTCTCCAAATCACTTGCCCTTGTTTTTTTTCCTTTCAGGCTGCAGCACTCCTTTTAGGATCTCTTGTAATTCTGGTATTTTGTTTACATATTCTATCAGGTTTGTCTGTGAAGGCTTTGAATTCCTCTTCATTTTTGAAGGACAGCTTTGCCAGATATAAAATTCTTCATTGGCTGTTTTTCTCTTTCAGTACCTTAAATTTATCATACTGTTTTCTTCTTTCCTCCATGGTTTCTGATGAAAGGTCATTACTTAATCTTATTGAGGTTCCCTTTTATGTGATGTTTTGCTTTTCTCCTGCTGCTTTCAGAATCTTCTCTTTTTTTCCAATACTTGTCATTCTGAATAGTAATTGTCTTATTGTAGGTCTATTCAGATTTATTCTGTTTGGTGTGCATTTTCCTTCTTCAATATTGATACTTATATCTTCCATAAAGGTAGGGAATTTTTCAGTCATTATTCCTCAAATAGTTTTTCTGCCTCTTTTGAATTTTCTTCTTCTTCTGGGACAACAATAGTGTATATGTTTTTGTGTTTCACATTGTCATTCAATTCCCTGAGACCGTGTTCCATTTTTTCATTCTCTTCTCTTTCTGTTCTCCTGTCTTTTCCAGTTCTGATGTTCTGTCTTCAAAATCACTAACTATGTTTTTGAGCAATTCTAATCTGCTCTTATGTGCCATTAATGAATTTTTAATCTCATCCATAATGCCTTTCATTTCCATTAAGTCAGTTATTTTTCTTTTCAGACTTTCACATTGTTCTTTATGTTCACCTATTGTCTTCTTAATATCCTTTATTCCTTCAGTGATATTTTTTTAAAATCTTTAACTTGATTTAGGAGAGTTGTGTTATTATCATTGAATAGTTTTCTTAGTATAAATTAATTGTCTTAATGATAATATCTTTTCAGGATATTTGTTTTGTTCCATTGGCTAGGCCATCTCATCATGTTTCCTAGTATGACTTGTAATATTTACTGATGTCTAAGCATCTGAATATTTTGGTGAATTTACTAAATGGCCAGTTTCCCTCTCTTGCCTATTGTTATAATTTTTCACAGTTCTCCTTTGATATTTGCCTCAATTTATTCTAAGACTTTAAAATTGACTAGCTTAAGTTATCAAAACTGTGCCAGTGACTCACTAATGGGGAGCAGATTTTCTCCCAGGAGTTAAAGAACAGAAATACCTAAAAGCAGTTTTTGTCCATGCAATTTCCAGACTGGCCAGCAGTTGGTGTTTTTGACACACCTTCTAAGGATATGTATCTTTAGGTTTTCCTCTGTTTTGCTCTGGCCAGAGTCGAGATTCAAAGTAGGCTCCACTGGCCAAATTCACTGAATAAATGCCCCCTGACTCCCCTCTTTATCCCTTATAACAAATGATTTGGAGAAATATGTCTGCTACACTCTGAGTCTGGTGCAGTGAACCACTCTTAATATCTCAGGGTGGTGGAAGGGAGCCTTTCTCAATGGGAGGCTTAGTAACTCACAGATTATAGTTTTGGGTTCTTTGTCTCTCTGTCCCTCACCCTACTGGGAGTTGTGAAACACAGTACTGGTCTGCTGACCCCCAAAGCAGGTCCCTTGGGAAGCTTTTGGCTCTTTATCTGTTGTTTTTGGGAGAGAGTTGAGCCTCACCTGTCTATTCTGCCACCATTTTCCAACAATCCTTCCTCTAATGTGTTTTTAAGTTCACCCATCATGTCTTTTCAGTGTTATTACTCTCCAGGAGTAATAACACTGAATGTTAATGGATTAAACTCACCAGTCAAGAGACACAGATTGGCAGAATGGATAAGAAAATATGACCCATCTATATGCTGTCTATAAGAAACCCACCATAGACCCAAGGATTCAAGGAGGCTGAAAGTGAATGGCTGGAAAACAATATTACAAGCAAACAATAACCAAAAACGGCAGGAAGTTGCTATACTAATATTGGACAAAAGAGACTTTAAATGAAAAACTATTGTAAGAGACAAAGATGGTCACTATATATTAGTGAAAGGAGTAATCTTTCAAGGAGAAAGAACAGTCATAAACCTGTATGCATCGAACAAGGGCGTGTCAAAATACATGAGGCAAACACTTGAAAAATTAAGAGGAGAAATAGAAGGTTCTACAATTATAGTGGGGGACTGTAATACACCATTATCACCATTAGACAGAACATCTCGACAAAAATCAATAAAGAAAGGAAAACTTTGATTAATACTTTAGAGGGTCTGGATCTAATAGACATATACAGAACACTAAACTCAAATATAGTAGGATATAAATACATCTTAAGTGCACATGGAACATAGTCCAAGATAGACCACATGCTAGGCCACAAAAAAAATCTCAGTGAATTCAGAAAGATTGAGTTTATACAAAGTAATTTCTCTGACCACAATGGAATGAATTTGGAAATCAGTAAGGGCCAGAGAATCAGATAAGGCACAAAGATATGGAAGTTAAACAACACAGTCTTAGACAAACAGTGGGTCAAGGAGGAAATCTCAAAAGAAATCAGTAACTACCTTAAAACGAATGAAAACGAAAACAAAACACATCAAAACTTAAGGGGTGCAGCAAAAGCTGTACTGAGACAGAAATTCATAGCCAAAAATGCAAATATCAAAAAAGAAGAAAGAACTAAAATCAAAGACCTAACTACACACCTGGCATATTTGGAAAAACAACAACAAACCAACCAGAAAGGAAGTAGATAGAAGGAAAAAACAAAGATTAGAGCAGAAATATATGAAACAGAAAACAAGAAAGCCTGGAAAAAATAAACAAAACAAAAAGCTGGCTCTGTGAGAAGATCAATAAAATTGACAAACCCTTAGCAAGACTAACAAAGGAAAATATAAGATGCAAATACACAAAATAAGAAATGAGGAAGGGGGTATCAACACTGACCCCACAGAAACAAAGAGTATCATAAGAGAATACTTTGAAAAATTAAATGCCAACAAGAAGGATAATTTAGAGGAAATAGACAAATTTCTAGAAACTCACAAGCAGCCTACATTGATGAAAGAAGAAATTGATGAACTCAACAGACCAATTACAAGTAAAGAGATTGACTCAGTCATCAAAAACCTCCCAATTAAGAAGAGCCCAGAATGAGAGAGGTACACAGGTGAATTTGACCAAACATTCCAGAAAGAACTAACACCAATCCTGCCTAAAATCTCCCAAAAAATAGAATTTGAAGGAACATAGCCTAACTTATTCAATGATGCCAACTTTACCCTAATATCAAAGGCAAACAAAGATGCCACCAGAAAGGAAAGTTACGGACCAATCTCTCTAATGAACCAAGATGCTAAAATCCTCAACAAAATAC
>JAQZBX010075039.1:0-14642 GCA_029593785.1 Cabassous unicinctus
AAACATTAATAAACTATTCCTTTGGGGGAAATCTGCATTTTTAAAAACAACAAAGGATGCATTCAACTCTAAGATGATGAGTGCAGATATTTTGGGACAGGGTAAGTCTTCCAACTTTTGCTCAAATGACATCACAGTGTTTATTCTAGATGATTAGGAATGGAAAGGGATAGGCATCTGAAAATGTGAGGCCCACTTTACAAAATAGCTTTTTCATTTAATCCTCAAAATCATTGTTAGGCAGTAATTGCTAGTTCTGTATTTGTAGCAGAGAAAATTTGTGACTTAATATTTTCTAATCCTTTCAGTTTTGTCCTTTCTCTTACCATTTAAACATCCATGGGGAAGTTTTTATATGCCCTTCCCTTGGGGTAGGACTAATATGCCTTCGAGAAAGGAGATTGTTGGTGTTTGAGTTCAAAGGTAGACCTTTTAAATTGATAGCAGAGTTAGCTGACTTTCAAATGCAAAGGCCAAGCACTTGGAAGATTTTTTTTTCAATTCCAAAAAGCTTGTTTCTAAATACTAAGGGCCAAAGACTGGAGGACTGAGAGCCCAACCTTTATACTATAAACCAGAGGTCTGCAAACTACAGCCTGTAGGGATAACGTCTTTTTAAAATAAAGTTTTACTGAAACTCAGCCATGCCCATTTGTTTGTCTGTGGCTACCTTTGCACTAGAACAGCAGGGTCCAGTGGTTGCAACATGGCCCACAAAGTCTAAAACATTTACCATCTGAAAAGTTTGCTGACCTCTACATAAACCATAGAGTTTTTTGGACCTTAGAATGGGCACAGAGCCCACCATTCTGATCTAAGTCTGAAAGAGGGAGTGGGAAATAGAAACCACAGATCAACCTGGGGCGGGGGGAATCTGAGTGCTGAGGAACTGGGAGTGACCAGATGGGAGGATCTGAGGGTAGCACCACTGCAGAGAGGTCTGCATGAGCATCCAGAAGTTCCCTCTGCCCCTAAAAAGAGCTGGAGGTGACAGAGATGGCTGCAGACTAGACAAGGTCTCTGTTATAACCCAAGGACACACTACCAACCGATGGGCTGGAGTATTTACATTGGAGACCCCAGCAGGACCAAGGTCAGCAGCAGTGGATATAGCAAGGACAGAGCCTACATCCAAAGATTATCAAGGACAGAGAATGTCACATGTCTTGGATGCCCCACCCTCAATACCAGTATAATTCTTGTAGCCCCTCATTTCACCCTCAAACTTAGACTACCCCCCGAGAGAAGGAGAGGGAGGGCACGGATCATCAGCTAAGTGGACCAGAAGTGAGGGGGCTGCATGGAGGGTTTATAACTACCCTACTGTTGAGTATATCTTTTACCTTTAGAAGAGGGGTTCTCAACTAGGGGTATGTGAGCTTGCATTGAAATTAAAAAAAAAAAAAATTTTTGTGGGGACATGTTGGTGCAGGTGTGATATATTTATTAAATAATACACAGTATAGTGTGGACTTAGTAAGGGGTCTGTGGTTTTCACCTGATTGGCTAAGGGGTCAGTGGAAAAAAAAGGTTAAGAATCCCTGCTTTAGAAGTTTCCCCAGTGAAGTGTCATCAGCATTAGGACAATAATAGTGGTGTCTAAGATAACACTGTCCAGAAGAACTTCCTGTGATGATGGAAATGTTCTGTATCTGCACTGTCCAGTCTGGTAACCACTAGCCAGATGTGACTGTTGAGCACTTGAAGTTTGGCTCATGCACCTGAGAAACAGAATTTTAAATTTTATTTAATTTTCATTAATTTAAATAGCCACACTGCAGGTTGAAGAGCTTAGGTTCTTTACCAGGTACACAATGTACTGATATTGCTTCAATATGAAAGGAAGTGAAGACATCCACTTTAAGGGATGATAGTGGACATTGTGGACTCATTCATTCTCAGATCTGAGATGAACAAAAGCAGAGATTTTTTTAAAAAGTGAAATCCAAGGTAAGGAGATGTGGGAAGTGCAAGGATGAGGGTGGGACAGAGGGAGATTAACAGTGTCTGCCTATGTAACATCCTCAGCTGCACAGTTTTCCGCTCCCCAGAACTTTCAAATCCCCTCCTGATCCTGTCTCCCACACAAAGCTGTATTTGGCCTGCCTTCATCCCTTCTTTACGCCCTCTTTCTAGCCTGTAATTATTTACACCAGGTGCATGGCTTGCACTCATCTCCTGTGACTTTATCATTCATGGAGCAGTGAATGGTAATTTGCCAACCTCCATCAAAGTTTCTTTTTAACTGCAGGATATGCTGGGTGTTATGTTACATCACTAAGAAGCCTGAGACAATAGAAAAGGAAATGGAATTTGCCCAGGGAACAAGAGTCTTCCAGCTCAGTTCTCTTTAGCCCTAGATAACAGTGTAGAATGGAGCCCAGAGAGGCTATGCAAGAGCAGGGAGGGGGCTCGTTGCAGAGAAAGCTCATAGAGTGGGTCCTCAGTAGCCGTAAATGAAGGCAATTTGCTCTAATGCTAAATTGAGATTAAGGCAAGGAAGCAAAAGGCTGTGGTTCACCACTCAACTGATTGTAGTGGGTGCCACAGAGTGGTTGAGAGTCCGTCCAGACTTAAAGGCAGACTTACTGGGTTCAAGTTTTGGTTTTGCCCACCTAGTAGCAGTGCACCTTGGGAGGGTCACGTGCCCTCTCTAAGCCTCAGTTTTTCACCTGAGTAATAGTGATGAGGATTATCATGCTTACTTCATGGTATTATTCTGAGGATTAAATGAGGTCCTGCATAGTCGCACTTAGCATAATGGCACATGGTAAACACACAATAAATGCCAATCATTTTGTGGTATTTTTATTTACTTTGACTGGCCCTGTGCTAGGTTCTTTGGAGCATTTCCCACTAAGCCGATTATGTTCTATATTTTGATGAGAATGACCCATCTGAAGCTGGTTTTATCTGTCACTTGCTTCTATGGGCCTCTGTACAAGTTTCTTTCCTTTAGGAGGACAGACTGAAAAAGACTGCTCTCTCCAGGCTCAGAAGACCTACTGTTGTGGATTGAGGTTGGAAAGTCCCCTCCAACAAATTAAAAGGGATGAGAAAGTAAATACCTTTCACCTTGGATGGCAGAAGGATGAACATAATACATACTGCAACTCAAACACAAGGGACTCCAAGCCCCGTGTCTCCTCTGAGCTTGGTGTCTCTCCTCTGCTTTGGAGCTTCTCAGAGGGTGGGTGAATGAGGCACTGTGGTTAGCTGGGGCTGCAACCAAGCCTCAGGTTCCTGGCAAGGAGGGTCTTCTGTCTCTTTGGGACCAATGCCTTTCCTAAGGAGGCAATTCTGGAGGAGTTAGCAACCGCTCCCCACAGCCCTCTGTAGCCTACATTGCCTTTGAGGGGGTTGTGGAAATGCCGGTTTCCTGGCCTTGTTTTCTGAGAAAGAATGGGCTCAAGTCAAGGATTTAAGAATAGTGGAGTGGTGATGTGGGGCACCCAGAAGGTGAGGGAACGAGAGGAGGCTCAGATGTCCCGGATGAAAAGCATTGGTAATCAGCCCCCTCCCCGCCTCCCTAACTAGGCCGTGAGTCTTGGTCATAACCTCTGGCAACAGCCGAATCCATTGCTAATCCTCCATTTAAAACCAACCTATCATGGTTTACAAATGAGAAGTTAGGCGAAGTTTAGGCCAGTAGTAAGTTCTTGGAGGAATGCCTCTAGCTCCTTCCACTTCTTAGTTCCATCAGGGCTGCAGCAGCATTGCTGGTGGGGCTGGAGAGACCACAGTGCTCTCTTGGAAGGGTAAAAGCGCTGGCTTCTGAGCTCCCTGAAGGCTGATGACCTGCCTAAATATATTTCATGATATGCCTAAATAAAATCAAGATTACATGGCAATCTTGAATTTTTGTGGTTAAAAGATTAATTGGTCAATTTGAACATTAGACCAAAATGAACTTTAGAACAGCAACTGCTGTGCTACATAAAATAACTCCTTGCTATTCATTTGACTTGACTCACCCTGCTCTGAGAATCATATGTCTGAGGCCAAAGGATCACGATGTCTGCAAAGCTACGGTGGGAGCCCTCCCTGCGAGCCTTCCTCCTGCCCATGGTAATCACAAGACTGGTTCTATGAGGGCTGCAGACACCCAAGGAAAACAAAGCCACTCGCTGTGCAGAAGGAACCTTAAGCCAACCATTATGGCTTTGGAGAAACTGAAGGTGCCACAAAGGCCCAGCAAAAGAAGTTCATCTGAATCCACAAATTCCAAGACAGACATCTGAGCTGTGTTCCATGAAAGGCTGGTGTCAGGTGGCCTGCTGACAGGCAGGAGCTGGGGGGACTTGAGAACTGGATCCAGTTTCCTCAAGCATTTGCTTCCAGGAAGAAAGGAGGAGTCAGTCCCAGGTGAGTGTCTCACAAAAGTGCTCCTCTGGCCTCAGGGCAGCCTCAGGGGAATAGCTAGGACTTGTTTGTAATGACAGTGGTAATCCCCACAGGCTTTGCCTTGTCCTGCTTTCTCTTTCTTTGCAAAGGCAGCTACAGGACATGCAGGGGTGGCTCTGGGACAGATCATTATCTGCTGCCTGGATAGTGACAACTATCACTTTTTTAAAAATTTTTTCTTTTTGGTGTACAGTTCTATGAGTTTACCGCCCCTCTTCCCCGTCCCCCGCTTGTTGTCTGTGTCCATTCGCTGGGTGATCTTCTGTGTGTGTTTCCTGCCTTCTCATTTTTCTCCTCCAGGCTTCACTGGGATTCGATCCTAGGGGCCTCTGATGTGGGAGAGGCAGCCTGTCACTCGCGCCACCTCAGTTCCTGGTTCCTGATGCGTCTTGCCTTTGGCTCTCCACTGCATCTCTTTTGTTGTGTCATCAACTTGCTGCATGACTCTGCTCGCTTATGGCTTGCCGTGCGGCTTGCTGCGCGCAGGCCCGCTCACCTTTTTTTATTTTACCAGGAGGTCCCGGGGATCAAACCCAGGTCCTTCCATATGTTAGACAGATGCTCAACCACTTGAGTCACATCTGCTTCCCAAACTATCACTTTTTGAACTCTCATTATGGGGCAGGCCCTGATTTAAGCAACTGTAAGCTTAACTCAGAGCAGCTCTAACATGCTGCCAAATGGACTCTGCCCTTCTTCCACTCCCCCTTTCATTCCCTGTCTTATAACTGTGCACAGCATCTATCACTATTCCTCAATGACAGGAGTCAGGTCTTTTCCACATCTTTATCTCCTACAAAGATTAGCTCAAGGGCTTGCATATAGTTTTAAAAAGTATTAAGGAGCGGGAAGCAGATGTAGCTCAAGTGACTGGGCTTCCGTCTACCATATGGGAGGACCCAGGTTCGATTCCTGGGGCCTCCTGGTGAAAGCGAGCCAGGCCCTCACGGCGAGCAATACAAGATGATGATGAAACAAAAAGAAAGACGCAGGGGAGAGTCAAGGTGAGATGCGATAGAACCAGGAACTGAGGTGGCGCAAGCGATAGGGTACCTCTCTCCCAAATTGGAGGTACCCAGGATCGAATCCTGGTGAATCCTAGAGAACGAGAAGACAAAAGGAAACAGACACAGAAGATCACACAGCGAATGGACACAGACAGCAAAAACGGTGGGGTGGGGTGGAGTGGGGTGGAGGGGGGGAAATATTGAGGAAGTGGATGTGGCTCGAGCAGTTGAGCTCCTGCCTCCCACATGGGAGGTCCTGGGTTCGGTTTCTGGTGCATCCTGAAAAAACAAGTAAAACAAATGAAAAAAAAACCAACTCAGGGAAGCTGATGTGGCTCAGTAGTCGAGCGCCGGCTTCCCACTTACGGGGTCCTGGGTTCAATCCCCGGCCTTAGAAGTAAATGATGAAACTATTATTGGAAACTGGAGGAAAGGCAATCCATGTTTTAAAGTGGCAGAGAACTTAGCAAGATTAACTCCTGATGTTTCATGGAAGGCAGAATTTGAAAATGGCGAGCCTGGGCATTTAGCTGAAGAACTCTCCAAAGTAAACTTGGAGAATGCAGCTTGGCTTTTCCTTGCAGCTTATAGTAAAATGTTAGATGAGAGAGATAAGCTGAGGACTGAACTGTTGGGTACAAGGAAACCAGAAACTGATTCTGGAAATTCCAAGCCTCTGGAAATCAAGCCCCCAGATGATAGTGTCCCATTTGAGGACTTAACTAAATTTGGAACTTGTAAATCAGGATAGAAAATGCAGTTATCTAGGAAAGATTTATGGAAAGTCTTACTGTCTGATGGCTTGGACCCCTGCTTCTTGCATGCTAAACCAACAAGCTTTTTGAGAGAGCTGTATGAACAAAACTACTGTCATCCTGGACTAAAAGGGACATGGAGGGGAGAGCTGGAAGAGGAAAACCAGGTCAGGAATTAAGACATTTCTTTGGGCCAAGAGAGGGACCCCACTCACATGTTCAGAGAGGGTGAGTTTGCAACAACATTTGAAGAGGGTGGAGCACATCCCCCAAGGATTAGGGAGGTTAAGGTCACCACCCCATAGGTCTGAGAGGGGTGGGCATGTCCCCTGTGGATTAGGGAAGGCCAGGTTGCCAACTTGTTGCTCTGAGGGTTGGGTCTTTATGCCAAAGGTTAGGGAGGATGTTGTCGTCACTTCACTGTACTAGGGCGGTTAAGACTTTGCCCCCAGTTTATGCATATCTCAGCAGGATCTCATTGACTGCCAAAGTAAATACTACCTCAAATAGCAGGGCCCCTGAGGGCTCAGGAGACATCTCGACAATATAGTTAAGGCAGATAGTTCAGGAGTTTGGGGCCTTGCCAGTGGGCCCTACTTTGGAATTTGTGCTCCCCAGTGTGACAGAGTTGGACTCCCTACACATGGCTCTTCTGATCCTTCTATTTGAACCTATAATTGTGTGGGAGAGAGTTTAAACTATAATGTAAACTATAATCCATGCTTAGTGGCAATGCTCCAAAATGTGTTCAATTGTAATGAATGTACCACACTAATGAAGGATGTTAATGTGGGAAAATGTGGGAGGTGTAGGGAGCAGGGCATATGGGAATTCCCTATATTTTTAATGAACATTTATGTAATCTAAATATCTTTAAAAAATAAAAACTTAAAATATATTAAAAAGACTTTGCCCCAGAGGTCAGGGAAGGTGTGGCCATCACCCCAACGTACTTGGAGGGTGAAGTATGGATCTTGGTCACCACCCAGAAGCTTGATGAGGGTGGAACCAAGAAAATGGCTGTTGGGCAAGCCTGTGGAAATGGTGGGTCCCCATGAGGTCCTAGGGAAAAGAAACCATCATCTTGAGAATGACTCTCAGACTTTAAAATCTAATGAAGCATGCCCTGCAGGTTTTCAGAATTGTTCTAGACCTGTGACTCATGTTTCCCTCCCAATTTCTCCTCATTGTAATGTAAGTGCTTATCTTTTGTCCATTTGTATATTGAAAGCAGATAAGTGGCTTCATAAGTTTCAGAGGTCTACAGTCTGACAGGACTTTGCCCCAAGACAAACTATTTCTTTAAATTGATTGTGATAAGATTTTGTACTTAACATTGCTACTGAAATAAGGTTTTTTGAATATTGCAGTCTCTTTGGAATTCAGAGGGTGGAATGTGGCAGTTTGGTATTATTTATGAATTTAAAAAATAGATATTGGATTATGTTTGTAAACTGGTCTGTTCCTCTGGGCATATTAGATTGTACTAAATTCAAGGTTTCACTTTTAGTTGATTAAATTATGATTAAGGCTTTGATTTGGCCACATCAGTAGGATGTTAAGTCCCCACCCCCTTGGTGGGCAGGGACTCACAGAGAAAATGACATGGCAAAGGAGAGAGTTGGAGTTTTGATGCTGGAGCCCCAGGAAGTAAATGCACAGAGAAGTAGATACATGAAGAAAGACAGAAGGCTCCATTAGACACGGCAGAGGCCCTGGGAAGAGACTAGTGGTTCGCCTGATACTTTACAGCTGGCCTTGTGGAGAGAAACAGCCCCAGGGATAGAGACAAGCCTTATGCTAACATACAGCTGAGAAAGGAAGGAGCTGAGAAAGGAAGGAGCCGGGACCACAGGAGCCTTAGGAGGAAGAGGAAGGCTGAACCCTCACAGAGACCAGCAGCCATCTTACTCTAATGCGTAGCAACAGACTTTGGTGAGGGAAGTAATTTATGCTTTATGGCCCTGTGACTAAGTTTCTACCCCAAATAAATACCCTTTGTAAATGCCAACAGATTTCTGGTACTTGCATCAGAACCCTTTTGGCTGACTAATACACTTACCCTTTCACACATATTTGATGATTGACTTTTCCATTTCTGCAAAGGTTGTTGGAATTTTCATTGGGAATGCATTGAATCTATATACCACGTTGGGTAGGAATGACATCATAATATTTAGTCTTCCAATCCATGAATACAGAATGTCCATTTCTTTAGGTCTCTATTTCTTTTAGCAATATTTTGTAGTTTTCTGTGTACAATTCCTTCATATCCTTGGTTAGATTTATTCCTAGGTATTTGATTCTTTAAGTGGCTATTCTAATTGGACTTTTTTTTCTTGGTTTCTTCTTCCAATTGTTCATTGCTTGTGCATAGAAACACTAATGAATTCTTGGTATTGCTCTTGTACCCCCACCACTTTGCTGAATTCATTTACTAGCTTTGGGAGCTTTGTTGTAGAATTTTCAGGATTTTATGTATATAGGATCATATCATCTGCAAATAAGGAAAGTTTTACTTCTTCCTTTCCAATTTGGATACTTTTTCTTTCTTTCTTCTTGCCTAATTGCTCCGGCAACTTCCAGTACAATGTTGATAACAGTGGTGACAGTGGGTATCCTTGTTCTTGATTTTAGAGGGAAAGCTTTGTTTTTCACCATTAGGTAGTAGGTTAGATATGGGTTTTTCATATATATCCTTTTATCATGCTGAGGAAGTTTCCTTCTATCCCTAGTATTCTAAGTGTTTTTTACCAAGAAGGGGTGTGAGGTCTTGCCAAATGACTTCTCTGCACCAATTGAGATGATCATGTGTTTTTTCCCTTCAGTCTGTTAATGTGGTATATTACATTAATTGATTTTATGTTGAGCCACCCTTGCATACCAGGGATAAATCCCACTTGATCATGGTATTTAATTCTTTTAATGTGCTGTTGGATATGTTTTTTTTATTGAGGGTTTTTGCATCCATAATCACAAGAGATATAGGTCTGTAATTTCCTTTTCTTGTGGTATATTTATCTGGTTTTGGTATGAGGGTGGCAGTGGCCTCATAGAATGAATTAGGGAGTGTTCCCTCCTCTTCAATTTTTTGAAGGAGTTGAGCAAAATGGAGTTAAATCTTCTTGGAATGTTTGATAAAATTCCTCTGTGAAGCCATCTGGTCCTGGGCTTTTCTTTTTTGGTTTTTGATGATGGATTCAATCTCTTTACCAGTAATTGGTTTGTTGAGATCTATTACTTATTGAATCCATGGGTTGATAGTTTGTGTTTTTAAGAAACTGTCTATTTCACCTAGGTTATCTAATTTATTGGTGTACAGTTGTTCATAGTATCTTTTTATTTCTGTAGGGCTGGTAGTAATGCCACCCCTTTCATTTTGGACTTCCATTATTTATATCTTCTTTTTTCTTCATCAATCTAGCTAAAGGTTTGTCAATTTTATTGACCTTTTCAAAGAACAAACTTTTCGTTTTGATTCTATTGCTTTTTAGTTCTCTATTTCATTTACCTTTGCTTTAATCTTTGTTATTCCCTTCCTTCTGCTCACTTTGGGTTCAGTTTCCTCTTCTTTTTCTAGTTCTTCCAGTTTTGAGGTTAAGTCTCTGATATGAAGTTTTCTTTTTTAATCTAAGCATTTAGAGCTATAAATTTGCCTCTCAGCACTGCCTTTGCCGCATCCCGTAAGTATTGTTATGTTGTATTTTCACTTTCATTCAAGACATTTCCAGTTTCCTCTTAAACCCATTGGTTGTTTAAGAGTATGCTGTTTTATTTGCACATATTTGTGAATCTTCCATTTCTCCGTTATTGATTTCTAGCTTCATTCCATTGTGGTTGGAGAATATACATTGTATGATTTCAATATTTTTAAATTTATTGCAACTTGTTTTGTGACCTAATATATGGTTTATCCTGGAGAATCATCCATATGCACCCAAGTACAATGTGTATTCTGTTTCAGTGTTCTATATATGTCTGTTAGGACTAGTTGGTTTACTGTATCACTTAAGTCCTGTACTTCCTTATTGATCTTCTGACTAGGTGTTCTATCCATTATTGAGAGTGGTGTCTTAAAATCTCCTACTATTAATGTAGAATCAATTTTTCTAAACACTGCATTACAATACTACTGGCATTTATAATTACCCAAATAGTTACCTTTACTGTGGGCCTTTATTTTGTCATGCCACTTTGAACCGTTTCATGTCCCTTCCTTCAGTCTGAAAAATTCACTTTAGCATTGCTTGTAGCACAAGTCTAGTGGTGATGAACTCTGTCAGATTTTGTTTATCTGGGAATGTCTTAATCTCTCCCTCATTTGAAAGGAAGTCTCACAGGATATAAAATTCTTCATTGGCAGTTGTTTACTTTTAGCATGTTAAATATTTCAACCCACTGCCTCTTGCCTCCAAGGTTTCTGATTTGAAATAAGCACTCAATCTAATTGGGACTCCCTTGTATGTAACACATTGTTTTCTCTTGCACTTTTCAGAACACCCTCCATGTCCCCTGCGATTGGCAATATCAATACATAATGTGGTGTATTTTTCTTCATGTTTATCCTGTTTGGTGTTCTCTGGGCTTCTTAGTGTGCATATTCATGTCTTTTGCTATGTTTGAGACGTTCTCTATTTGTCAACATGCCTTCTGCTCCTTTTTCTTTCTTCTCCTTCTTGGACTCCCATATTGTGTTTATTGGTACACTTGGTGTTCCAGAGATGTCTTGGGCTATTTTCACTTTATAATTCTCTTTTCTTTCTACTCCTCAACCTGACTCATTTCAATAGTTTTGTCTTTGTTGATTCTTTTGTTATTTTATTATTTTATTATTTGTACGATTCTTTCTTTTGCCAGCTACAATCTGCCCTTGAAACTCTCCTGGAAATTTTTTGTTTTCATTATTGTGGTGTCAACTCCCGTAGTTCTGATTCCCTTTAATATTTCTTTTTACTAAGATTATCATTGCTCATTCATTGTTTTCCTGATACTCTTTAGTTCTTTCTCTGTACTTCCTTCATCTCCTTGAGGATTTTTAAATTTTTTTTTTTTTTTTTTAAAGGATGTACTGGGGATTGAACCCAAGACCTTGTACATGGGAAGCAGGCATTCAACCACTTGAGCTACATCCACTCCCCTAAGATCATTTTTTAAAAGTCTTTGTTCAGTATGTCCATATTCTGGTCTTCCTCGCTGGTGTTTTCTGGCTTTTATTTGGACTATCATTTCCTGTTTGTCTTATACTCTTTTGTTCCACACTGTACATTTTAACACTTAAAAATGTTAACTCTAGAATTTATTCCGAGATGCCTGGTTTTTTGTTTGTTTGTTGTTGTTGTTTGTTTTGTAACCAGCTAGTGAAGACAGAAATTTTCTGACCTTCAGGCCTCCTATCAGGAAGGTTTGCCCAAGGCCAATGCAGAGTTCAGTGACCTCCCTGTCTTTCCTAGGCCTGTGTCTTGTCCTGGGCTTGTGCTTATTAGTTGTTTTGAAGTCCCCCTGTTTACAGGAGTTTGAATGTCCCAATTACAGATCCTCCTTTCCTGGGTGTTTAAAGTAGGCAAGCCTTTTCCCCCAGGCTGTTTGCCTCTATAGTTCCTTAACCTCCTTTCATTGTCTCAAGCTGCTTTCATCTGGAGGGTAATTTCTGAGGGGAGGGGGGACACACTGGATAGGAGTTTCCCAAGTAAGTCTTTCCAAGTCAAAATAGGGCCAGGGACCCAAGAAAGGTACACAGTCTGGCTCAAAGTGCCCAGGGGAGGAGTCAGGAAGGGTGCCAAGAGCTTATTCCATTGCTCCCCAAAGGTGAGATTTCTTGATCTGCACAGCAAATGCAGCCCTTGAGCTTGTCCTCTGCAGCTCTGAGGAAGGGTTGCACATTTAAGTCTCCTCTGCCACCTTTGCCTGGGATGGATTGAAACAATGGCCACTCTCAGACCCAGGCCCTCAGTGATCTGAAGTGACTAATCATCAGTGACAGGCTGTACACACTCCTGGTCTTTGGGAAGATTTTTACATCCCTTTTTGTCACCAGCATACTAGCCAGGGGCTGGACCCCATGGCAGCCTGAGCGCGCAGTGCGCAAGGAGCAATTTACTGGTCTTTGATATAATTTACCAGCCTCTTCCTCCCACTCTTACCTGGATCCTGTACAGAGTTCTACTGTCTCTGGAGTTTCAAAATAGTTGTTTCAGATACTTCCTGTTTAATAATTGTTCTAGTGGAAGGACTGAATCCTGAAGCTTCCTACTCTGCCATCTTCTTTACCAGGGAATTTTAAAAGTATTAACTTCTACTTGAGGAATAAAGATGACCAGTTAATAAACCCCCTTTCGTTCTGGCTGCTAAGAAGCTCCAAACCAAGCAAAGCCCATATGACAAATATTCTTTATGCTAGCCTTACTCCAGGCTTTATTTTTGCTATCCTTGTTTCCCTTAATCCCAATGGCCTCCCTTAAAAAATTTACTGGATTGTATATTTTTGAAATCTGTCTTTTAGAATAAGGCATAAACAAATAGTAAAATCAGGACATGTTTTGAGAAGAAAATAATCTAGTTTTGGTTTTTGGAAAAAGCTCATGAGACAAAGGTTAAGAATGGAAGTTTTGTCTAAAACTTTCAGATTAGAATATGTAAGCTTTAGGAGAGGAGAAAATATATAAAAGATAAACGTAAGGTTCTTTCAGAGACAAAATGCTTTTGATTGTACAGTATTAATGTTTCCTACACTCTTCAGAGCACTTTCTCCAGACTCAAGGCTGACTGGTCAAAGATAGGGTGGGGACGAGGGGGACAGGAATACCTGGGGATGGGTAAAGCTCAGAGATGGAGGAGGAGCCAGGGATGGGATGGCAGCCATAAGCAAGGCTCAGGAAAGGTGTGAGGACGAACAGCAGGCTGAGGCTCAGGATGGATGAAGTCAGAAATGGGGTGAGGATATATAAGCTAGGGAGAAAACGTAAAGCTCTTCCTTATAGGGGGATATAGAAGGACTGGAGTTAGAAAATCAATTGGTGCTAAAACTGGCGGAGTAAGTTTAATGAATAGGCTATTTGCACAGTGTCAAAAAACCTCCTTACAATTTATATATTAATTATAATGGGGAAAACAACTTTAGAGTGGAGAAAATCATTGGCATCACCTTAACTGAGTTATCAAAGTTAAAATCACCAGTGATGGGACAAATAGATAACATGTGCCTCCTGACGTGATGCACTAAGAAGGACACAACATCGCTTCTGTGGTTTTCCCTCCCAAACTGCATAATCGTTAACTAGCAATGGAAAAACTTTGGACAAACCCAAATTAGTGATATTATCAGAACAACTGGCCTGCCCTTCTGAAAAATGTCAAGGTCAATATACAAAGAAAGGCTGAGGAACTGTTCAAGAATAAGGAGACTTAAGAGATGTGATAATTGAACACAATGCATGATCCTGGGTTGAGTGGGAGAGATAGCTATTATAAATCTTTTGGAGGCAATTGACAAAATTTGAATATAGACTGTGGATTAGATAACAGCATTGATGTTATATTTACGAGACCATTGTACCATGGTTATGTAAGAGAACATCTTTGTTTTCAGGAAATACACAGTGCAGTATTGAGGGGCAAAGAAGCATGTTCCTGGATGGGAGCAGATGTGGCTCGAGTGTTTGAGCACCGGCTTCCCACACTGGAGGTCCCGGGTTTGCTTCCCAGTGCCTCCTAAAAACAAACAAAAAAACCACCTCAGGGGAGCTGATGTGGTTCAGTGGTTGAGTGCCAATTTCCTACATACAAGGTCTTGGGTTCAATCCCTGGCCACAGTACTGGAGAGAGAAAAAAAAAAAAAAAAAAAAAAAAAAAGCATGTTCCCAACATTCTCAAATGGTTCAGAAAAATGTCTGTGAATAGTGGCTATTTAAATTAATTTAAAAATTCAGTTCATTAGTTACACTAGCCATATTTCAAGTGCTCAATAGCTACACGTGGCTAAAAGCTACTATGTTGGACACCACGAATATTGAATTTGTTCATCATCACAGAAAGTTCTGTTGGACAGTGTTGGTCTAGAACCAAAATGTTAGAAGTGGATCACTTGTACAACTTTTTATTTTTGTTCTCATGGGGATTATACATCCCCATCCCACTGACATCAGGCTGGCCATGTGATTTGCTTTGGCCAATTGAATGTGAGCTTAAGAGACTTCCATGAAGAAGCTTTATTTGTGAGGTTTTGCCTCCCTTTTTCCTCTGCTATGAGCCTAACACTGTCCCATATACAGACTATTCCATCATCCTGAGTCCCAGAGTGAAGAGGACATAGGCAGAGCCATAACTGTTGATGATTACATACAATGTGAATAAAAAAATCTTTGTTGCAAGCCACTGAGATTTGGAAGGCACTTGTCAAAGTATAATTTAGTAATATTAATGGCTGATATATCAATTGATAACTCCCTTTTCCTTTTGTAATCTATTTGCCCAATGGAAG